>APFE031077136.1:0-31066 GCA_000404065.3 Pinus taeda | reverse complement strand
TTTAAGTATGGGGTTTGTACATCGAGCTATAAGGATAGACTATGATAGACAGTGCGATTTTCTTGGCAAAGAACTTTGCTTATCATTCAAAGACAACGCACATTGATGTTTAGTATCACTTTTTGAGGGATATGGTAGAAGACAAAAATATGTTGTTGGTAAAGGTGGACACTTTGAAAAATATTCCAGATGCATTGAAAAAGTCTGTGAGCACTGAGAAGTTCCCTTGGTGTAGAGAAACAATAGGTGTTGCAGGGTTGGATCAATGACTAAGCTCTCCTATGGAAAGAAAACAACAAGTGGGAGAATGTTGGGTTGTGTTATATTCTTTCCACGACTAGCCCTAGTAGTTAAGCTGGGGGTAGAGGGGGGGCGGAAGCCCCCCCTGTCGGGGGGGTTGAGGGGGGCGGTAGCCCCCCTCTATGGGGTCCGCGACAGCACCTTGAGAATTTTTATTTTGGACCCTATATTAGGTGGGCGGACCTACCTATGGTTTTGTGCATGGATTTCGCACATGGTTTTGGGCGCGATAGTTTTCGGTCCATGGTATTTTGTAGATCCAATCAAGGGAACTACGGTTATGTTCTAATCAAGGGTTAATGGATTGGGGTTTATGGATGCTTCGACATGTATATATATGTATTATAACATTGAAAGGAACATAATGGAAAATCAATCTGGTAGTCCCAGTTTTGGGATCCAGGGGAAAATCTCTGTGTATATTTGTTTTATGTGTTATGCTCTCGCCATTGTTTATTTTCTGTTTTTTGGAATTCGTATGCAGGTAATTCCTGTACGGGGTTAAAACCTACATGTGGTACTGTAAATTGTTGCATAATTCCATTTTGTTTGCAATATTTGATAAAATCTCCTGAAGTGTACTCACCACCTTTGTCTGATAGAATGATTTTAATGCTATTTTCAGTTTGCTTTTCAGCCATACTCTTGAATTCTTTAAAGTATCCAAACACATCACTTTTTTTCTTATAAAGTACACCCAGGTGTAACTAGTGCTATCATAAATAAATATAAGAAAGTAATATGCTCCACTAAGTGACTTAGTTTGCATTGGACCACATACATCAGTATGAACTAGTTCAAGTATTTCACATTTTCTTCTATTTTCATGCACAGGAAATTCTCGCCTATGTTGTTTTCCTAGTGCACAAAATTCACATTCATAGTGTACACCCTTAATATTTGGAAGGCCTTCTACCATCAATTTCTTTTGTAGTAACTTTAGGTCATTATGATTTAAGTGTCCATACCTTTGATGCCAAAGCTCTATATTTGACATGCCCGTTGATACCAAAGCTTGACGCCCATTCTTCATTACATCCAACTTGTATAATCCTCCAACTCTCATTCCTTTTGCAACAACCTTGTAGTTTTCCTGTATATACTTTACCAAACAATGTGATTTCACAAATTCAACTTTTAAATGCTGATATGTTATAGTAGAGACTGAAATTAAGTTCTTCTTTAATCATGGAACATACACCACATTTTGAATTTGTTTTTCTTGTCCATTAGGTGTCATAACACTTATATCGCCATATCCTTTAATTTCATGTGATCTATTATCTCCTAAATAGATGTGTCCACCAATATTAACCTCATGATAAGTATCAAACCAATCTCTTTTGCATGACATGTGGATTGATTCACCAGAATCTATAAATGAAGCATTATCATCATCAGTTTCTGCTGATAAAGTAGCATTGGACACAAGCAATTTAAGATTTCTAAAGTCAAGACTAATTGCTTCATCTCTATCAACATAATTTCCTGAGTACCTTCTTTGTTTAAATTGATCAGACCTTCTTTTCATGCAATTTTTAGCAAAATGACTAGGTTTCCATAGTAATAACACACATCATCTCTACTTGATTTGGCATTTGTCCTTGGTAAAGGTGTACCTTGAAATGATTTTACCTATGGCTTTTTGCCTTTATTTTTCTCCCACTGTTTGCCTTTTAAGGACTGCTTCCCTTTAGCCATCAATGCTAAATCTGAACTAGGAGATTTATGTTTAAGGCTTCTTCTACACTCTTCTTCCTGCATAAGTATACCTGCCAACTCATCAAAAGTAGGAGCCTTATCTATAGCTGAAAGACCAATGATAAACATTTGATATTCATAAAGCATTCCATTTAATGTCACAACAACTAAGTCTGTGCTAGATATTGTTTCACCAATGTCACCTAATTTATCCTTTAGATCCTTAATTCTAGAAATAAAATTACTTACACTTCATTTTCTTCCATCTTAATATAAATAAGCTTATTGTTTAAATACAATATCCGATTTGTAGTGTTCGTCTGATACAAAATTTTGAGAGTGTCCCATGTCTCCTTGGATGTTTTGCACTTTCTAATGTGTGGAATAGTATTGTCCTTAATGGACATCTGCAAAAGCACCTTCACTATGTTTTCTCGTCGCTCCCAATATTGAATTGCAACATCTATGGCTTGAGGGGACACTGGCTTGACTTCAACTCCAGACAATCGTCCATATATTGTAGCCTTCCATCAAAGTATGCAACTTAAACTTCCAATTTGCATAATTTTCACCTTCTGGCTTGTTAGAATCTGATAGATAAGACTTTGCTAATACATTTGCCATAATATTAATCTTATGGATCCTCCAACCAATAACTTTAATGACTCCTTAATCACAAATATAATTCCTCATGAAAAAGTCATAAAGTTATAATGAACTTCACAACTCAAAAATATTATTGAACAATATGTCTCCCTCCTCCTTTTTAATTATATATTATATAATATATTATATAATATATATATATAATGACAAACAAAACATGATTTCATCAAACAACCATCAATCTTTCAAGAGTCTTTTTAAAATAACAACCACCCATTTTAAAAGTTAGGAAGCCAATCATTAATCAACACTAGTCAACGATTTTCACTTAATTGAAATCTTCCATGAACTTGGGAGCCCAACCTCCAAACAACTACCACAAATGTATTTTTATGACCACTGTTTACTTTTTTACTTATGACCATAATTTACACCTTTTCCCCTTTTTTCTTTTTCACTTAGTTCGAACTTGATTAAACATTGGATTTTTTTAACATAAGCCTTTTCATCATAAGAATGTAGAGAAAAATAAAAGGCATGTAAGCACCATTCGACTATCAACAGAAAAAAAATTATGGTATCCACACTTATGTTCAAGGAAATATACCCTTATACTATCGCTATTTTCCAGCAACCAAAATACAGACAATTCATGACTTCCTTCAATGCTCTACTGGACATTAAAAAATAGACTCCTTGCCCTTGTTCACTCCACATATAGCAACTCTCCACAAACATGTTGCTTACTGCACGTTTACAACAACTCTACTTGCAACAGAACTCTCACGACGATGCAAGAACCTCTTCTCTCATGCAAATTAAAAACTTCGACAAAATTGCCCTTCACTAGAAGCTTGTGCCACACAGAGAGCAAATACCAAACCTTCTCAACATAATTATTTGAGACACACCCTCAATGCAAAGCTCACACAACTATCTCTCACAAAAGAGCCTTAAACTCTCAACACTCAACCTCAACTCGCTCTGATACCAAATCAGAGAACACAGGATGCAGAAGAACACAAAACACACACAACACTCAACCAAGCTCTGATACCAAATCAAAGAACGTAACATGAACACTGAACACAAAAAACACATCTTGGATTTCGCATTGCCAATGTATGATATTATACACGGTGATGAAGGTTCTTGATTCTAGTTGTCGGTGGCTTCTTCAGGACACTACCTGAAGTCTCCAGAAGACTTGAGACCATCTCCTGAATTCTTGAGAAGAAACTAGACAGAGCATTAAATGGAGACGGTGGTTGGAATTATTGAAAAAATAAATAAGCCTCCGCGAATAAAGGGTTGGTAAACGTTAATATACATAAATTAATCATGAAAACATCAAAATACTTATATATATTAACTTTATTATTTTTATTCAAATTATTTATTATGAAAATAATATTATTATATAATATATATATTATGATATATATATTATATATACATATACAAATATATATATACGTATACATATACTATACATATTACATATAATATACATATTTTCAAAATGATTATTATAAAGCAATGATATATAAATTTAAATATATATATATACATTTCAAAAGTATGGAATAAGATTCTTAATTTTAATGGAGACTTTTGTGAGTTTTTTCTCAATGTATTATATGAATATTTTAATTGCTGATGTTCGAACCAATCAATATAATTCATTTTCAAAATGCATAGATGATGAAAATTTGATCCAACCAAAATTATAAATAGAGAGGAGCCCTAAGAATTAAATGGTAAGGTCAAGGAAATAATTGTTAAAAGAGAAACCTAATATAAAAACTGGAACAACTGATAGAGAAGGTATTTTATATAATATAATAATATCAATTAAAAGAAATTGAAATTAAATATATAAGTCTATTTTTTTATTATAATTTATTTAGAAAGTTGCTAACAATAATTTGATTTAATAATGAAGAATAAAATCGAAACTAGGATACATAAATATAGAATAAGCCGAAGGGAAATAATGAGTGAATAGATGATAAATTTTACAGTTAAAGTTTAATATTTTTTGTAGGCTTGGTAGGGACTACATCTTCATGATTCCACTTTCTCACCTCAATTGGGGAAAGTTAAAGTTAATATATATATATATAAAAATAAAAATAACTTAATAACAATAATTAATAACTAGTAATAATTAATTAAATCTAATTAAATTATATATAAATTATGTTATAATAATGCTAATAGTAAAATTAAGGTTAATAAATTATGGTTTGCTCAAGATAGGCGAAGGAAGCACCTGTCGAAACCCTAGGCTCTGCGGCTTTGTGTCGTGTGCTAACCTCAGAATATGAAATAGGAGATCTGATTGGGTTAGATCTACCAATGGATCAGGTGTTCGTTGCTGTCTCAGTCGTCGCCTTGTTCTGATTGCAAAATTAGTTGCGTCGTTCATCATTGATGAATTATCTCTACGGTGAAGGTAAGTTCCTTGGGTTATCTGGATTTTTTCTTTTGGTCGGGCGGCCAATCATGGCCAGTTCGACCTTGGATTCGTAGCTATCATAGGAGGTAACAACTTTTAACAATCTGGTCATAAACGTCCCTAAATTTCAAAAGCCCCACCCCCCACCCCCTTCAAAATTCATTAAGAAGCTTGATGACATACCAAAAATTGTGATTTCAACTCCACGATCCATGTCGAGGGCCCTTCAGTTAGCGGGTTGGGGTTTGGTAGACCAATTTATTGGTCTATGGCCGTCTCCTCGATTAATTAGATCATGGATTGATACTAATTGGAAACCTAAAATTAAAGGAGAAGTGGTCTCTTCTTTTGTTCGAAAGGGTTTCTTCATCTTTTATTTTTAGCTTAAGGAGGATTGGGATCTTACATTCAGAAGTGGACGATATTTCATGGGTCCACAAGGGCTTTATTTGGATAGATGGAACCCTAAATTCAACCTGGACTCTAATATACCTATGACAATTCTAATTTTGGTAAAATTTCCATACTTACCTCTTAATTATTGGAATGATGCCATCTTCAAGTTCATTGGCACTCTCTTGGAAAATACATCGAATGTGTCAAACCTAGGGACAAACTATTTACCTGTGCCTGAATTTGTGTGGAAATAGATTTGGAGAAGTGGCTTCTGAAAATAATAAAATTATGCATGGATGAATGGATACACATCCAAGAAGTTGACTATGACCAACTCCCCTTCAAGTGTCAAATCTGCCATGAATACAAACATTTTGTCACAAATTTCACCAAAGCCCCAACCAACCAAGAAAATGTAGGAGATAAAGGGGATCAATGGTAGAAATCCAAAATTAGAAGGGGCCCGTTGACGGTGCTAGACCCACCAACATTTAGGGGATCTCCTCGATATGAAGTCCCAACTAGACCTCAAACCGTTTGGAGTAAGAGTCGAAGCAGTGGGTGGTAGTGTAATGCCTTTACCGTGGTAGTGCGCAGAGGTAAGTAAGATAACTTTGGGTGGGAGAAAGTGTGTGACCCTGTAGAGAGTTAAGTGCGATGCATGAATGTTCTAACACACGGAGGGGAAAAGAAAGTGCGCCCTTGAGAAGCCTGTAATAGTACATAGCTTGAAAGGAACACATGAACGAAATGACATCACAAGCTAAAATGCGAAATAGTCCACAAATTAAACTGACGGGTTAATCCAACAACATGCACTCAACAAGATTTGTAAAATTGCATACAAAGTAGTTCATAAGAAAATGCGTAAGTTAAACAACATACATTGCTAAAGAAACCATAATAGTCCAACTACAATAACAACATCTGCATGAAAAGCGTGTTGGATCTGATATTATTACTATAAGTGAAAGTTCCATCCATACATACACCATTAACGACCACTAGCCCCAATAGCAGTCAATAACACCTGCTCCTCCATAGAAGTATACTCGCTCTACATTGTGGAGAAGCCAAGGCTCGTCACAATACTCCCAAGCCTTTTTGAAGCGTAATCCTAGCCAAAGCTTGGCTCCCAAAAATCTTGTTCTATGAGTTATGAGGTTCTATTTATAATAAAATGTGGGGTGACCCTTGACATTCACCTTTGTGACTCTTTGAATATCCTCATGACTCTTCAACTTATTTACAAATAATTCATTACATAACATGATGACCTTTCACATTCCACTAATGACACTTGGAATTTCACTTACAACATATTTACAAATAATATTCAATTTCCACATGTACCCATGTAAGATAAAATAGACTAGAGACAACCTAACAAGACAAAACACTATGACTCTGAAGTTTGGGCAAAGGCCAACTTGACAACCTCTACTGGGTGCTTCTTGGTCACATATTGATACCAAGCTTGGTACTGTGTGATGATGTCCCCAAACTACTTGATGGTGTCTTTCTGATAGCAGACTCTTGCCTCCATCGCATCTGGGTATATGGTTTTGGAACCTGTGTCCAACTCGTTCTGAAGCATGTGCATCATGGTGTTAACCATGGCAGGACCACCAATGTACTTTTGCATGTTATGTGTGCTTGGCTCCAAGTCATCCCTGGTGGCCTCTCGCCTTAGCTGCTCCATGTACTCATCGATCTCTAGTCAGACTTGGTTCTTGGGTCTAGCCTCAGTGAGGGAACTAATTGTTGGGATCTTGTGATTTCTCACCATAACAACAAAATTTTTATACATCTATGCATATGGGGCGAGCTGCTTGTAGTTCTGGATCAACATCTAAATATTTTCTTTCTCTAGCTTTGCCCGCGGCTTCATATTCTTTTTTAAGTGAATCGGGGCCCCTTTGTACCGCATTTTCCACTCCTGTACATGGGTGATGGAAACATATATGTTATTGAGAGTCTGAAGAAATCCTTTGCTCCACTGCTGTAAGCCATGCACAAAGACAACTGCTTTATGCACGGTGACAAATCTATCATAGAGCCTCCATATGGTACTTCAAGTGTTGATACTTTATCGAGTATCACTTTCATCATCTCTCCCATTATGGAAACTACACTCTACTCTCAAAGTTGTTCTTCCTCTTTCCTGACAACCTCTAATTTATTTTCCATTTGTTCATTCTCGAACAACAAGAACTGAAAATTTGAGCTGGTTTCTCCTGCATAGGCTAAGCTGGCACGAGCAAGGGCAGCTGGATGCTTCTTGATGTCTGGCACTATCACCCTTTCCTTGATGAATGCATGTGATGCGTGATCATCCAGAAAGTGATTCCTCCACACCTATACAATCCTTTTCTTCAACTCATCAAATGATAGATTGTACATGTCCATGACTAGATCATCATCAAGCAAAACAACTTCTCCTTGATCGCTTGGGACTGGTTCTGACATTGGAGGTGGCAGAGACTGAGAGATGACCTCTAGTGCTCTTGGCATGAGGTTAGTGTCTTCATTATGTGGCTCCTACTCCAACTCCATGTTTGTCACTTCAATAAGTTACTCAATTTACTGAGCAAGCTCCCGATCTTGCATCTATTCACCCTCTTCCTTAGCTACTGGCTGTTCCGACTCATCAACCTGTATGGCATTATTTTCTTTGTCATCGCGCCTTACCTTTGTTCTTCTTGCTGCTTCTACTTCTCTTCTCTTTCTCTCCTTCTCATCTCCCATTATTTCTTCAACTTCTTCTCCATCTCTTGTAACTTCAGTTTTGCTTCCTACAACCTCTACTTTTCTTTCTTCCTTCGCTCTGCTCTATTTCTCCACTTCTCCCTCTTTGCCTCCATTTCCAAATCTGATTTCTCCAAGATAGGATTTGACTTCATCTTGCAGATTTGCTCTGCCTCTGGGTCCTCAACAATCTTCCTCTTTCCCTTATCTTGCATTGGATTGCTGCCTATTGCTGTTGTTGTTGTTTCTTCTTGTGTTGCTTCTACGTGTAGAGTAGCATTCCAAGTTGTTTCTATACTGACCGGTTCATTGAGTATGGAGGCATTATCACAGTACCTCCAAGGGTCCTGCTCCACCCAATGAAATGCCCCGTGGATCCATGGAAAGTACACTCTCGCACAATGGTCCTTGCAAATACCATGGGGATCATACAGATTAAAGTATTTGGTGCCAAAATCGAATCCTACTATCTCCTTAGCTTTGACATTTGCATCCTTTAAGCTCTTAATCCCATACAATGTGAACCGTAAAGGAAGAGCGGGCTATGGCGCTTTCATCTTCCTATGTAGTCCTGCTAACAACCCTGTGGAGAGGTGACATGAGACCTCTTGCATGACCAACTTGTCAGTGGCATACCTTAGTAGAACATGTAAAGGCTTCTCTCCACCATACACTCTGATGAAGGTACCACTTGGTGAGGCATAACAATATGCGATGTTCATTATCGCCTCCATTTCTTCTTGGGACATGCAGGGGGGATCCTGCTCAAAGATAAGCTTGTACAACAGGATGATGAAATGGTCAGTTAGATTTTCCATCACTCCTTGATAGCTACAGTTGTAAAGAAAATTGCAGCAAACTTTAATGATAATATCCTTAGGTGTTAATGTACATCTCTTGCCAGGGAACTACTGCTGGGCACAAATTGCATCAAGTAAGTACACAGACATGTAGAATCTTGCTTGCTCATTCTTAGGCGGAATTTGAGTGTTAGTCACATGGATCTTCAACTAATGAGCCAACAAGTTTGACTAGTTGAATGGCTCCCATCATTCCCCAACTGGTCCAACACGACTACCAACCTTCAGGAAAGGTTTTTGTGTTCTCTTGACCATATATTCTGCATGTAAAATGATCAAGAATTGATAATCCTTCCTAAGAGACTTTGTCTTGTAGACATGATTGGGTGTTTGTCTAAACTTTGACGACTCTTTCACCCAGCTCTTAATGATGTCTCTAGTGTTTGCAAAGTTGTGGGTGGCATAGAAAAATGAATCCATGCACTTCACCGGCTGAGGCAAGTGATACATCTGTTGAAATTTCTCCTCCTTAAAGGTGGAAAGCTCTTTCCTGCTAGCACTACCCAAAGTCATTTTCTGTTCATCTGTGTGTGAGACTATCGAGCTAATAATGTCTGCACATGGGAAGACGAGGTACTTGCATGTAACCTTGTATAAGCCTGACCGGTGGATGCTAAGGTAAACTTCTCGGTCCTCTAAGTCTTCCTTGAAGTCCTCTGCAAAATTATCCTTGATTTGCTACCATGTTAATGTTGTACCTTTCTCAATGAACAATTGAGTATATGCGTAGACTTGTAGATTAAATTTTATCTTCTCAACTGCTTCCCCAATACTGCTCTTGGTGGTTTCCTTTGATGCAACTCTCTTTGATTCCATGTTAACTATAATGACTAGAGAGATGCTCAACAATTGTTGTACCTATGGGACAGAGAGGACACTTATGGCAACTAAATGCCAGCTTAAAACCAAAACAACTTGAAGACAAGACCAAGCAACAAAGTAGGCTCATGATGGGACAAACTACATAATTTTGGTTCATAGAGGTAACTGGCTACCTATAGGAACTGTGCATTGTGGAGTCTTGGTAGTTAGTGGAGAGGCTTACTGACTGGAACTGCGCAATGCGTAGTTCAGTCTTGGGCCAAGGCCGGGAGAGACTGTGCATTGCGTAGTCTAAGTGGCCAAGTTGGGAGGCTTGCTCTTGGAATTTCATAGTGCACAGTTGTAACCAAGCCAATATATCCTCTGTGTAATTCTAGAAGCCAAGGCATACGCCTTGTTCTCCTGGATTGCGTAGTGCGAAGTGAGATCTGGGCAAGGGGAGCCCAGATCTGCCCCAAGGGGAGTGTGAAATCGAGCAGATATAAAGAATAGTGTGATGTTCAGTACAAACTTGACTAAGTGATGATGCATGCAAGTGAAACAAGTGTAGGAATCAATCAAACTGAAGGAAAAAGAAGCATGTGAAGGGAGTCACTGCAATGACGATCGTTGGTGCAAAAATAGGGTAACACATGCGACACTTGGGAAAAACAATGTAAAACTTGAAACAACACTTCTACAAGCTAAAACAAATTAAAACAACAACATTTGTTCAAAGCAACAAGTGAAACAACACTCTCACAATCTAAACAACAAAAAGCGACAAAAAAAACAACAAAATACTAGAAAAGCAAAACTCACCTGGAAAAGCGACGATGATCGCACCGAAGGTTCCTTGAACTCCTCGGGAATGCGAAATCTCCAAGATCGAATTTGAAAATGAACTCTAGTAGCGTCGATTAAATATTTTTGTTCAAATTAGGGTTTATGAAGCACATGGCATAAATCAAGGAAAAAACAACTCAAGTGCCTCCTCCGGGCTACTAAAAATAGCTCCCTATTTTTAGGGAATTTTTTTTTTTTGGGAAAACTACCATGCATTGCCTTGAAATATTTCACAGTTCTGGGGAGAACTAGGCAACTCTCTGGTTCATGCGTTGTGCAATTTCTGAGCACAGTTGGTTTTGTGCAATTTATGGGTTGAGAGGCTTTGGGCTGCCTCCCATGTTCTGCGCAATTTCCTAGCTCAAGGTTGGCTGTCAGTCAGTTCTATGCTTTTCCTAGGCACAAGGCCCATTGTTAGTTAAGACTGTGCAATTCCCAAGAGCAAGGCTAATTTCCCTCAAGGATTGTGCTTGTGGGTTAGAGAGTAGACCAAGTAACCAAACACAAGCCAAGATGTAAAAGATGAGGCTCATTCAAAGCACAAGTACCTGGATCAGTGCAAGATGAGTTGATGTGATTTGTAAGGGTGGCTCCAAAATGAAGAATTGGAAAAATTTTGGAGGGTGGTTGTAGATGCTACAACATTAGCAACACACAGGTAGAACTCCAGCTCTCTATATGCACCTTCTCTCGTGCAAAGCGAGTCTAACTCTTCCAAAAGTATTGTTCAATTCTTCGATTATCATAGCTTCTTCACCTAGCTTGAATTAAAGATGTAGTCCCTACCATTCTCTTTATCAACATCACACATACTAAGCCAAGTCAACTGAGTTGTTTCGACTGGGGATGAGGGGTATATAGGTGCACAAGTAAAATAGGTTGTAAGAGTTTTAGTTTTATCTTTGGTGTCGCTTCACTACTAGTAGCTCTGGACAGTACCTCGGTGGAGTCACTTCAGGAACACAAGCATTGCTTCACTTCTAGTGATGAGCACCAGTATTGCAGCAAGAGTGCTGCAACTCCTGGGGCTACCAACTTTACTTTATCGACCCGGGGTTCGTACAAACTTGGAGGTGACAGTGCTGTATACACAACTAAAAGTGATGGTTCTGCCTTTTGTCACTGTTCAGCTGGCGAGAGACCACTAGGGTTTTTTAAGCTAGAATTCTATGGGTTTAGAAGAAGCTTGATTATTAATGAGGGAAAGAGAAATCTAGTCTAAGAGAAAGCTTGTCTACTACGGTAAGGAAAAAGACTGAAATCCAATGCTAAAACACACCATTTCCTACCTAACTGCTAAGAGACTATGTTCAGAAATAATGCTAGATTAACATGTATGAAATTAAACTGTATTAAGCATGTAAATTCAAAGCATCAACATTCTATTGCTGTGCATGTAAATGGCTACAACAAATATGTTTTTTTTCTTTTTGTCTCTTTCCATTTTTATGGAGAAGTGTGAAAGATAATCTCTCTTGGTGATGTGGCAGGTGGCTTAGGGATCATGGAGGATGGTTGGAAGGTTTGGGGTACCCTTAGGTGACCTTGCTTGGTTTCCTAGAGGTTTTTCCTCAATTCGGCCTCAAAACAGGCCACTGCAGGAAAACCTGCAGGATGTCCTAAAAACCTACAGGATTTCTTGTATTTTTTACAGGATACAGTCGAGAGAAAAACGATGGATGCTAAAGGTGATGGAAGGCTCAAGGAAGGTGGTTGGTGGATGGAATGAAGTGATAAAATTCCTAGGATCACTCAGAACTCAAAACCAAGGTTGGGAAATGGTTGGATTTGATCAACATGCTTGGAGAAGTTTCCTTGAAAAATTATGAAATTGGTGAGGGTATTAGTGAAAGCAAGGAATGATCATGGATGGATGAAGTTGGGAGGAGGTTGCTGACTGTGAGATCTCTTTTTGCTTCTAAAACACCTGTACTGCATCAAACATTGATATTTGCCCAAAAATCATTTAAACAAGAAGAATTTCAATAAGCTAGAAAAACAGAGTTTAATGAGCTAGCTGTCTACTTCATGCATGAGGAAAATTGGCAGAATAAGATGAAATAATTGATGAGATCTATTGTAAGACTGAATATGGAAGAAATGATAGCTAAATCCTACACTTGCAAACTAATCAAATGCTGGCTTAAGCACAATAAACTCTAAATTCTATGAGAAAGTAGAATTCTGTCTTTTTGGGGCTGCATAGGGGTCCTTTCCTCAAATCATGATCCCTAAAGGAAGAAGTGAGGCCAAAACTAGGGTTGGGCCCTAACCCAAGAGCTTCATCCCTCTGAGTTAACTCAGTGCTGGATCAATAAAATTCTCATTCTCATTATCAAAACAGAAAATTACATAGCAATGTATTCCACAAGTCTGGAGCTCGAAAATAACTAGTGTTTTTAAAGCAAAAATTTGAATCCTAATGAGGCTCTAGGCCTCTTTATTTATACAACTGAAGTCCCCAACGACTTCATTAAATCTAGGGAGGCTCGGCTCCCAAACTCGAGATAAACTAACTCTTTGATGGTGACTTGCTCGACTGCCTTTTGATCTTCATGACTTGGTTGCTTGTACCCCGAGCTAGTGTGATTGATGGAGGAATATTCGAATAAGGGAGGAGTAAATGAGGAGGGTTTACCTCCTACAATCTCTCTTCCTTGTCCCATTCGAGTTTCAACCTTTAATCTTGCCAAAATTCCCTGTTTTCTCTAACAAACCTGCATTCAATGCACATTAGTCCACTAGGCATAATATCTCACTTTGACTCATCTCATTAAACAAAATGTAATCAAAACATGTAACAAATTGTAAGAAGAGTTGATTTGACTAAGCTAGGAGGTGAATTAAGGTCCATATTGTTACCCAATGACGAGGCTCATCGTCACCCCCTACTGAAAGTGTTGCTCATCCTTTGAGCAACTCAATCAATATCCATATCTTTCATAGCCCTGGTGGCCTCCTTGACATCCCATGCTTCTGCTATGGTCTCTTCTTCTTGTGCATAGAATCTTGTCTCCTTTCTATCTCCTCTCACTGCTTTCTTTCTTCCTCTTCCTTCCTTCCTTCTAACATCCCCAAGAGCAGTGGTGGACTGAGTCTGAAGCCAATCCAATTGACTTTGAGCCTTTGGATGGTTTGCTTGTACATGGGTGTCCTGTTCAATGTTTCTCTCATTCTTTGAGGAGAATGGCACTCTTTGATTTTCAAACTGTATGGCAGAATATTCCATCTCCTTTGGCAAGCTTGCATGTTTTCATCCCCTAACAGCCTAAACATATCCTCAAAATGTGTAATTGCTTGCTCTTGGGCAGCAAGATACCTAAGTGCAAGTTGAGGATCATTTGCAATTAAATTATGTGTGCTGATGATAGCCATTGGGTTTGACTGCTCAGCTTTTATCATGAGAGGCTCTGTTTGTTCCCTTGCCAATATCTTCTTCATTGTTGCAGCCCTTGCTTCATCATGGTTCATCCATGATGCCAAAGCCATCAACTGTAATTCCCCTAGTTTTGCATTAGGGTCCCATACGTTCAGATTTGTTAGGGTCATGTTATGCAAGAAGAACTCAGACATCTTAGCCCTATTCTCGAATGTGCTTTGATCACAAATATAAATGAAATGTCTATAATCTTGGAATGGCATAGTGCCTCTTTGTGCTAAGGTCTTGATTTGGAACTACAACCACTGTTCCTTAAGGTATAATGCATAGGAATTAGCTGGCATCTTGCACTGGATTGCCTCTAAAGATAGACTGGCCATGGTTTTCAATTAATTCTCTTTTTCTTGCGGTTGTCCTTTCAACCATGCATTTTCTGCCTCCAACGAAGTCTTCATTATGGCCTCTTTGTCCCTTAGGTTGCTTAGTTCTTTGCCCATCTCTTTGAGCTTTTCCTCCATGTGACCTATGTCCTCCACTCCCTTGGACTTGGCAATCTGCATCCATCTATGTGTTCTTGCTCTTTCTTTCTCAAGCTTAAAGAATAATGGGATAGAAATTTTTTATGGAATGACCCTACCCCCTTCAATAAATTTGTAGTAGGATTCAAGGTTAGGTTGAGGACTAGGTTCCCTTAGCTCTGGGTCCTCCTTGTTTGGTTCTTGCTACATACTCCCTTCCTTATCCAATTTTTGAGTTTCCTGTAGGTTTGAGTTTCCTGTAGGTTTAGCAGAGTTTCCTGTAGGATTGCCTCTGCTTCCTATAGGTCCTGCTGTGTATCCTGTAGGATGTCTTTTCCCTTGGATGAGGTATATCTAGTCATAGGCCTTCTCACATAAGTGATAGGATACTTAGGGGAGGTTTGTCCTGAGGATCCTTCTCCTTGAGTTTTTATAAGAGGAGCCATATTCTCCTACTGTTTAGGTGAGTCTTCAATAACAATAGAGACCTTGGTGGGAGTTTGAGGTTTTCCCTGCCTTATCCTTGTACTTTTTCTTGTTCTCAAGTATAATGGAGTTTGTCTCCGTCTTTTGCCTTTTTGTTTGATGAGGGTGCTAAGGGCAGTGGGGGCAGATGTTGCCTCTCTCTCAGTGGGTTCTGGAGACACCCTGGGTGACTCCTCCTTGTCTTCTGCCTCCTCTTTTCCATTCCCCTTTTCATTTTTACCTTTCTCCTCCTCTTCTTCCTCTAGATCCTCACCTTGTTCATCAATTTCCTCCTTGGGATCTTCCTCTATTTCTTCACCACTTTCCTTCTCTTTCTATTCCTCTTCTTCCTCATCTATTTCCTCTTCATCCTTCTCTGCTTCTTCTTCGTCTGTTTCAGTTTCCTCTTCATCCCTTTCACTGGCAGTAGGGCTTTTGTCATATGTGAGGGATTTTATATCCTCCTCTGTCTGCATGTCTCTGAAAGTTGCCCATGTGATAGGAATTATAAGGTTGTGGAGGGCATATTCTATGCTAAGTCTAATTAACCCATGATGGGCCGGCTGTTGGTAGTTTCCTTCCTTCGCCTTCATGCTCATATCTATCAGTGATTGAAGAAGGAAGTAGGGTATTCTGAGTCTGTGATGAGGAGGTGTATCTGCTCCAAACCTCAATTCTTCAAGAAGCCTAAAGTGGTTTCCATCTACCACACTATACCTACCTTCACATGATATGTATTTTATAAGGTGGTAACTTATTTTATTCCAGGGGTATGGTAGGATTGCTTTTCTCACTCCATTCTTGTCTTACATGGCCTCCTCTCCCTCTAAAAAGAATTTCTTCTTTGCAGTTTGGCTTTTTCTCTTGTCTTATTTTCTCTAAGGCACTCCTAAGGGAAGTGTGGTAATTCTGCTTATGATTCAGGTGTGAGCTCTATGGAGAGGCCTCTCACCACAACATTGGCATGGGTACTGGTCAGTGGAATGAAGGAGAGAGAAAAATCTCTGGCTACTTCATCATCATGCCCTCTCAATTTCTCAAAGTACCCCATCCAATTATGCCTTGTGAATATTTCTAGCACAGGAGTGCGTTGGTGAATCCTCATAGTGTTAATGCGCTCCCTCCTATTAAACCCCCCTATCATTTTGTCTGATGAATGGAGGAACAGATATGTCTGATACAAAATTTTAATGAAGGAGGAAATGGAACTGAAATTTTTGTGGATATAATTCCCTTATATTGCAATCAATTTCAATAAACTAGAATATTTTTGTTCCTTTCACTTGGAAGAATAGAAGGAAATGTAGATCCTACCTCCTTACAATGCTTGATGTAGCCAACCCCTGTGTTTCCTCCTCTGAAATTGCTCACTGCCAATCCTGTAGACTACTTGACTATATCTTGTAGCATTCCTTTGGGATCTTGTAGGAAGTTTTCACAGGAAAAAAAATAAAGTTTTCCTCTCCTGTAGCCTGCTTGAGGGTCGAGAGCGACTTTGCTAGTGTTAGCCTTGAGAATGTGAATGAATTAATGCACGGGGATCAATGTTTATTTCCTCTTATGGTCGATTTGAGTGAGGTGGTGTGCTGGCAACTGAGGTACAAATATCTATTTTTGGATCGTTGGTCCCACTAACACATCATCATTCCCCTCACCTCGTAATCAACTCCCACTTCGGGCATCCGTAGTCTTAACTACTTTTGACGTCATCCTCCTTTTCTTTGACTTGACTACTTCTAAGTGTGTGAGGACTAACTGTTTTGTCCTCGTTAACTGAACGAAGGTGGCCAAGTTAATTGGACACCTTTCTCTTATAAACCAACTCGTTCACAATTTTTACACCTTTTTATTACATTATGCAAATGAAAGAGTGGAAGCGAGATACTTACCTGTGGTAACAACACCTTGCTGCAATTCGTTGGAGAGATGAGGTTTTTGCTGTGTGTTGGCTGCATGTGATTTCTCCTTTTTTTTTTGTTGTTCTTTGATGATTTTCCTTGGTGTGCAAGTATGTGGTGTTGATGATGATGATGTTGCTGCTACTCTAGAGGAGATCCTTCTACCTTTGGATCTCCATGCTTGAAACTTGCTGCAACCTATGATTTCTGTTTTGTGGGAGAGGCTGCTACAGGATGTCCTGTAGTTGCTTCTCCCTCAAAAATTTTAATCATATTCTACTGATGGGACCTAAGGATGGTGAGCATGGATAGAGAGGAGGTCTAGGGGTGTGTGCATGATGAAAAATAAGCTTCAGGTGCTATTCCCTTTTTCTCTGTCTCATCTTTTTTCCGTGTGTTTTTTTCTTGGAAACTATAAATTTTTTGAAAATTGATTTTTTTAATGACGAATGCAGGGGTGATCAAGGTGGTGAGAGGTATGGTAATGAGATGGTGATGTAGGAGTTTATTTTTTTTGACATGGGCAGGTCATTTCCTTGCTCTAGGGTTACTTCCTTTAGGATTCCAAAGCCACTGTAATTCCTACAGGATCATCCTGTAGGTTTTTAGGGGATCCTGTAGAAAACACATAACCCTTGCAAACTGAGGCAAATGAGTGAAAATGAAATGAAAGGTGGAATGATGAAGGATAATGAATGGAGAAATAAAAATATGAGCTGAATAGGTCCCTTTTGATTCTCCATTATTGCTCTGTTCGTCCTCCTACTGACCTGCAAACAACATTTTCATGATTTTTCTTTTCTCTTTTTTATTTTTTATTTTTTTGAAAACAACTAGTCTGTCTCCAAGAGGTTTTCATCCTAGCTGCTTTCCTTGGGCGCCTCAAGAGAGGTTTTCACCCAAAGATCTTTTTTATTTCTCTCTCTCTCTCTCTCTCTCTCCCTCTTTGTTTTGATACCATTGGGTCGCCTCAAGAGGTTTTCAACCTAATAGTGGGACTCAGGTGCCTCATGGAGGTTTTCACCTGAGTCTCCTTTTTTTTTCTTGTTTCTTTTTCTTAGTGTCTTGATGAGGTAAGAGCTGCTTGCTCCACCACCATCACTATTTTTTTCATACCATCAATGAACTCTTTCTTTGACAATGGCCTTTTATAAACTTTCAATCTGCGCCCATTAACAAGTAAAGGAATGACTTTTGCATCTATGGTTTTGATCTACACTGAACCATTATCATGACATTTATCTATGACATAAGGCCCTAACAATATAGTCCTTAAGTTACCCTTAAAGTCTTTATATCTGGAATCATATAAAAAAGCCCACTCACCTTCTTGAAATTGCTTATCCTTGATGTTCTTATCATGCTGGATCTTCCTCTGAATTTGAGTTACCTCTGTGTGTAGGAGGGCCTGAATTCTGAACTCATCTAAACCATTCAACTAGAGAAATCTCTCTTTTTGTGCATTGCTGAGATCTAGATCTAGTTGGCCTGCCATCCTCAATGTATTGTACTCAAATTCAATGGACAACAGGGCCTTTTTCCCATAGACCAACTCATAGGGTGTGAATCTAGTGGTGGTCTTCCAGGTGGTATTATAGGCCCAAGTGGCCTCAACTAGTCTATCTGCCCAATATTTTTTGCTGCTGCTAACCACCTTGGTTAGGATGCCCTCCAACGCTCTATTGGTCACCTCCACTTTCCCATTAGCTTGTGGGTGATAGGGAGTGGAGGTTCTATGCTTAATCTTGTGCTGGCTTAACAAGTCTTCAATCATGTTGGACGTAAACTGGCTGCCTTGATCAGTGACTAGTTCTCTAGGGTACCTAGACTTGTAGAATACATTCTCCCTTAAGAACTAAGCCACGTTCTCCTCTATTGCTGCCTTGATTGCTTCGATTTTAGCCCACATAGTCATATAATCAGTGCACATGATGATATACTGCTTTTTCTTGGAATGAGGGTTAATAGGTCCAATGAAATCCATGCCCCACTTGTCAAATGGCTCAAAAGTCACTTGAGGTTGCAGAGGTATTTCATACTTTGGAGTAGGCTTTCCCATCCTTTGGCACCGATCACACTGACTAGTATATCTTTTCACATCCTGAAGAAGAGTGGGCCAATATTAACTAGCTTGTAACACCTTGAATGTTGTCCTCTTTGCTGCAAAGTGAGCTCCATAAGGCCCATCATGATAGGTTAGAAGGATGTCAAAGACTTCCTCCTCCCTGAAACATCTTCTCAGAATTTGATCCAGGCCTAGTTTGAAGAGGTTGACCCCAACCCAAGTGAATGGGGTGCTCTTCCTTATAATCTTGTTTTTCTCTTTGGAGGACAAATTCGGTGGTAACTGTGCATATACAAAATAGTTTTCTATGTCAACAAACCATGGAGAGAGAACTGAAATGGAAAATAAGTGTTCATCCAATAACTGATCATCAACCATTCCTTCCTCACCTACAGGCAAAGTTAATCTGGATGAAAAATTTTCCAGGGTTATCAACAATGGTTAGTTCAAATTACTGTAATAAAAGTAACCATCTAATAATCCGAGCATTCACATCAGGTTTATTCATTAAATATTTGATTGTAGCATGGTCGATAGGTACAAATGTTTGATAACCTGTAATGTAATGCCTAAATTTTTTCAATGAATGCACAACAACCAGGAGCTCCTTTTTGGCCACTGTGTAGTTCAGTTCGGCCTTTGACAGATTCTTACTGATAAAGTAATTGGCATAAGGAAAATTTTCATCCATCTGGCCTAGAGCTGCTCCTATGGATTTGTGTGAGGCATCAGCATGTATGTGAAAAGGAAGGGCTCAATTTGGGCCTCAGAGAATCGGTGCAGTGGTTAACTTGTCCTTGAGGCTGTCTAGGGCCTCTTGACATCTTTTTGACCATACAAACTCAGAGTCTTTGGCCAAGAACCGAAATAAAGGAGAAGCTAACTTGTTGAAGTCTTCTATAAACCTTCGATAGTATCCAACTAACCCTAGGAAACTTCTCACATCCCTTTTATTTTGCGGAGGTGGGATCCTTTGGATGATAGCTATTTTGTTTGGGTCCATGTGCAGTCCTTGATGGGATATTGAATGACCTAGCACAGTCCCTTCAGTCATCAAGAACTCACATTTTTCGGGGCTAAGAGATAGGTTCATTTCAATGCATTTGTTCAACACCTTACCTAAGTTGGACAGAGCCTCCTAGAAATCACATCCATAAGGTGTAAAATCATCCATATAAATCTCTACTGCATCACGGACTAACTCGACAAAGATACTTAGGACTGCTCTCTGGAAAGTGGTTGGAGCATTGCATAGGCCAAAAGGAAGGACCCTATAGGCGACATTACCCCAGGGACAAGTGAAGGTGGTTTTATCCTAGTCCTCCAGGCTAATTTGGATATGATTGTACCCGCTGAATCCATCTAGGAAAGAGAAAAACTTTTTCCCTGCCAGGCCATCTAACCCTTGGTCAATGAAAGGTAGAGGGAAATTTTCCTTCTTTGTGGCTTTGTTTAACTCTCTATAATCGACACAAATCCTCCACTTACCATTTTTCTTTGGAACCAACACCAAAGGAGAGACCCACTCATTGTCGGAGATAGGTTAAATGAATCTTGCATCTAGCAGATTTTGCAGTTCTTCTTTGATTATATCTTTGAGAGCTGGATTCATCCTCCTTTGGGGTTGCAAGACTGGTTTTCAACCTTCTTTGATATAAATGTGGTGAGTACACACCGAGGGGTGCACTCCCTTCATTTCTTTGTAACTCCAAGCAAAGGCATCCAGGTGTTCCTTTAACATGTTGCACAACTTTTTTTCTCGGTGAATAGAAAGAGATGGGTTGATTTTCAAAGTTCTCTCAGGGCTTAATTCTATGGTTTTGACACAAATAGGGGTGGAATCGGGTAAGCATAGATCAATCTGATGGTTGTTTTGGGTTTCCTTTACTACTTCTTCTAAGGACAATGTACTGGGAGTTAGACTTTGGAGTATGTGTTCAATCAAATCATCTTCATCTGATTGTCCCCCTCCCATGGTTGTTTCTAAGGTATGGATTTGGGTGGAATAAACTTCATCTTCTTCCTCCTCTTCCAGCCATAAAGGTAAGTCATGTTCTAGAGATGACTGAGCAGGAGGATATAGGACTAACTGCTTGGACATATGCCCATTCTTGATAGTCATATTTCCATCCCTGCAGCTAATCTAGGCATCGACAATGGATAACCAGGGCCTCCCAAGGATGAGAAGGTAACCAATAAGCTTAACCTTACGATGGAGAACTAGGAAATCTGCAGGGTATTCCCAAGAGTCACTGGAGACCATCACATCCTCCAAAATCCCCTGAGGGGTCACTGTGGAGCAGTCTGCAAGTTGCAGGACCGTCGTGGTCTTTCTCAATGAACCCTGGAGGTTGAGCTTGAGCATGGTGTCCTTGTTCATCACATTAGTGGCAGCCCCAAGATCAATCAAAGTCTGTGGGATAATGGTGCCATTGATGTGCACATCTACTATTGGGTTTCCAGGGTCCAAATACTTTGGACATATTACCTGCACCAACATTTAGTCGGACAACTGTCCAATGAAATTAATGGTAGGGGCATCTCTTCTTCACCTCCCTGGATGCTTGAAGAACTTATCCTTGATAAACTTGTTGTAAATAGGCACATCTTTTATAGCTTGGAGAAGTGGAATTTTGACACATAGGTTTTTCATTTCGCCCAAAAGCTTAGTCTCTTCTGGGGTAGGCTGGAGTGGTTGGGTTAGTATCTCAGGAAAGGGTGGTGGATTTACTTTAGGCATGCTTTCCTCTCTTTCTTCCTCAACCTCCCTAGGTGCAGGTAGATGTTGGTTTTCCAGGAGTACTCTCGCAAATCTTAGGTTCATTTCCTGGATTTCCACAGCATAGGCTGGATAGGATGTCTCTCCACTATATAATTGCTGTCCTTGTCTATTGTTCAGGTTCGGATTTGGCTGGGCATGTATCTAGGGTTGTTTAGGTGGATCAGAGTGTAAAAGTTGTGGTCAAGAAGGTGGTAAAGGAAACAAGGCTGGAGCATTGTTGTACGGGGGCCTCCACCCCTGGGGCGGTGCATTCCACTAAGGTTGTGGCGGAGCATATGGTTGAAATGACTAGTTGACTGGCTGGGAATGATACTGAGGTGCAAAGGACAAATGAGGAGGTGTAGACCAGGAAGGATGAGCAGGGGGTCCCCAACAAGGAATGGATGTGGTCTGGTTGGGGTTGTAATATGCATGGGATGACCCTTGCATGCCCTGCTAGTATGGCCTAGGCCCATGAGGTCTCCTTTGGTTCATGTAGCAGAGCTGTTTGGGTACCCCTTCAGCACCTTGATATACAACTTTTAGTCCAGGTAGAGAAGGGCACTTGTCTGTGCAGTGATTTTCTTCACAAACTGAGCAGATTTCAATCGAATTCAATGGACATTCATTCCTAGGGTGCCTCCTAGTGCATCTAGGGTAGAAAATGGCTAAGGCTTTCTTCGCTCCCTTGTGTTTTCTCTTAATGTGCATAATATCCATCTGTAGGGCAAGAGTTTGCAACATCTCAATCTTGAAATCCTCCAGCATGTTTCCAATTTCACCCTTGATGGATGTATTGGAAGAGGATGGACGGACCATAGGTTGAATACCCCTACCCTTTTTCCTAGCTTCCCTCGAATGATTTCTAAAGACAATCTTGATATCCTCATAGGGTAACTGGTAGATGTCCCCTCCTTCTAACAAGTTTAGGGTATCTAGAAGATCTTCCCTTACTCCTTTAAGCAGGACTAGCTTCAGTGACTCAGGGTCAAGTGTGCACCTGGCCCTTTTGTAGCTAAGTTGGAATATTTCTTCATAATCCTGTAGGGATTCATCATACCCTAAGGTCATCCTAAAAATTTCCTCTTTAGTGTCTTTAGACCTATAGTAGTCTCGATACTTGTTGTTCAAGGCTTGCTGCATCTGAGCCCAAGTTGTGATGCTATCCCTGGGTAAACCCATGAACCAGCACAAAGTTGCATCCTTGAGAGTGAATGGGAATAGTTTCAACTTCTGCTCATCATTGATGTAGTCATAGGTTCGGCATATGACATCAAATTCAAATAAGAAAGTGTCTGGATCTTCTAAGGTCAGGTCATGGAAATGAGAAAGGGTAGAGGGGATTATATTCTTCATGTTAGTATCCCCATTGGTTTCCATGATGGGGCATGCACCCTCAACTCTTTCTCTATTTCCTCTGTCATTTCTATTTTCAGCCATTGGATTAGTATGAATGGGTTCTTCTTCTTGTTCTTCCCCTGTAGGTTCTTCAAATATTTCAGGTTTCTCACCTATGGGTTCCTCCAATTCACAACCACCAAAGAAGAGGGAAGGTTGGATGTTTGAAGCAGTGGGGGTATTTGGCAAAAATTTTCCTAAGTTATCCCTATTCCTACGAGGTATGAAAAAATGTTTTTGTTTTGTTTTGAGTTTTTTTCAAACTTCGAAAGTGATTGCAGAATTGAAATTGCAGACTAGATGAAAATTAACTGACTGATTGAAAACTAACTATTTGAATGAAACTTACTTGCAGAATGGAAAGGAAAGCAAAGAATGAAGAATGGAAAAGAAAGCAACTAAATTACTCTCACAGAAATGAAACTACTAGCAGAATATCAAAAACAAGAAATGGAAGAAAGAAAGCAGTAATCACATATTACTTAGACACCTCCCTAGCAACAATGCCAAAAAGTGATGAGCACCCGTATTGTGGCAAGAGTGCTGCAACTCCTGGGGCTACCAAGTTTACTTTATCAACTTGGGGTTCGTACAAACTTGGAGGTGAAAATGCTATATACACAAGTAAAAGTGATGGTTCTACCTTTTGTCACTGTTCAGCTGGCGAGAGACCACTAAGGTTTTTCAAGCTAGACTTCTATGGGTTCATAAGAAGCTTGATTACTGATGAGGGAAAGAGAAGTCTACTCTAAGAGAAAGCTTTTCTACTGCAGTAAGGAAAAAGACTGAAATCCAAAGCTAAAACACACCATTTCATACCTAACTGCTAAGAGACTATGTTCAGAAAGAATGCTAGATGTATGAAATTCAATTGTCTTAAGCATGTAAATTCAAAGCATCAACATTCTACTACTGTGCATGTAAATGGCTACAACAAATTTGTTTTTTTCTTCTTTTTGTCTCTTTCCCTTTTTATGGAGAAGTGTGAAAACTAATCTCTCTTGGTGATGTGGCAGGTGGCTTAGGGATGCTGGAGGATGGTTGGAAGGTTTGGGGGACCCTTAGGTGACCTTGCCTAGCTTCCTAGAGGTTTTCGCTCAATTCGGCCTCAAAACAGGCCACTACAGAAAAACCTACAGGATGTCCTAAAAACCTATAGGATTCCCTGGATTTCTACAGGATACAACCGAGAGAAAAATGATGGGTGATGAAGGTGATGCAAGGCTTAGGGAAGGTGGTTGGTGGATGGAATGAAGTGAGAAAATTCCATCAGTCATAACTCAAAACCAAGGTTGGGAGATGGTTGGATTTGCTCAACATGCTTGGAGAAGTTTCCTTGAAAAATGATGAAATTGGTGAGGGTCTTAGTGAAAGCAAGGAATGATCATGGATGGATGAAGTTGGGAGGAGGTTGTTGACTATGGGATCTCTCTTTGCTTCTGAAACACCCATACTACATCAAACATTGATATTTGCCCAAAAATCATGTAAACGAGAAGAATTTCAATAAGCTAGAAAAACATAGTTTAATGAGCTAGCTGTCTACTTCATGCATGAGGAAAATTTGTAGAATAAGATGAAATCATTGATGATATCTACTGTAAAACTGAAGATGGAAGAAATGATAGCTAAATCCTACACTTTCAAACTGATCAAATGCTGGCTTAAGCACAATAAACTCTACATTCTATGAGAAAGTAAAATTCTGTCTTTTTGGGGTTGCATAGGGGTCCTTTCCTCAAATCATGATCCTTGAAGGAATAAGTGAGGCCAAAACACCTATTGACAACTTTTTGATGTTCCTTTTATCCCTTCTAACTGCTGCTGAAGTAAAGCACAAATGGAAGCAAATTAATAAACAAACTGATCAAATATATACTACTTGCAATGAAATACTTCTAAGGACAGTTTAACCATGAATCTATGAAATTAATCTAAGCATAAAAATACAAGAAGAGGAGCCTTTGTTGCTAGGGTTGGGCCCTAACCCAAGAGCTTTAGCCCTCTGAGTTAACTCAGTGTTGGATCAATAAAAAGCTCATTCTCATTATCAAAACAAAAAATTACATAGCAATGTCTTCCACAAGTCTGGAGCTCGAAAATAACTAGTGTTTTAATAGCAAAAGTTCGAATCCTGATGAGGCTCTAGGACTCTTTATTTATACAACTAAATTCCCCAATGAATTCCTTAAATCTAGGGAGGCTCGGCTCCCAAACTTGAGATAAACTAACTCTTTGACTATCACTTGCTCAACTGCCTTTTGATCTTCATGACTTGGCTACTTGTACTCCGAGCTAGTGTGATTGATGGAGGAATATTTGTATGAGGGAGGAGTAAATGAGGAGGATTTACCTCCTACAATCTCTCTTCCTTGTCCCATTCGAGTTTCAGCCTTTAATCTTGCCAAAATTCCCTGATTTTCTCTCACAAACCTGCATTCAATGCACATTAGTCCACTAGGCATAATATCTCACTTTGACTCATATCATTAAACAAAATATAATCAAAACATGTAATAAATTGTGAGAAGAATTGATTTGACTAAGTTAGGAGGTGAATTAATGTCCATATAGTTACCTAATGATGGGGCTCATCAGCTAGCGAGCCTAGACATTATCTCGACAGACTTAGTTGTTTCACCTCTTTGTGTAGGAAGTGTTTCTCTTTTTTTTCCCTTTCTTTTATTTTATTCATTTTTCATTTTTCAAATAACTGTGCATAGGCACTTATTTATGTCATGAGGTGGAAGAGGGATTCCGACTTATTGAGAGCAGAAGAGGTTGTCCCTTCAGATAAATATATTTATATATACTTCTGACATACTTGTCAAGGTTTCCCCCCTGTCCTTACTCTACTTGAATGAGTTGACAAGGGTTAACCGAATATAGAAAACCGATTAGAGTGAGTGGTACTAGTTAAAAGTGCAAGCATCGTGGTTTCACCAACTCTCTCTAAAAGGAACATATTTTCCATTAGGGTATCATCGACTAGAAGAAATTCAAGATTCACATAAAGAGAGGGAATAGACAGATAACCAAGTGTTGATAGTTCTACAAGTTCCTCTTAGATTTCACCCTGCTTGTATAAGAAGCCAAAACAATTTCATGCGAAAACTAACCTACAAGTGCAAAAGTAAACAAGCAAAGGAAAGAAGAAAGATAAAGCAAAACAAGGTAAGAAAATCAAGAAACAAGCAAGAAAGAAAACACTACTCATACTCCTAACCTAAGCAGAGCATGGGCCAACTCACGTAAAGTGATACTTCCAATGCAACCATCGATGCATTAGTTGGCCCATGTAGGAAAAAGCATGATTTACAAGAAAGATATGGAAGAAAATCAATAGATAAGAAAAATAAAACAATGTAAAGTTATTCGTTTGAAGCTTTAATGCATCCACAGAAAAGTAAAGATGGAAAGCACATGGAAGGCACTCTATGGATGCATCATGGTGTCCTATCACATTGTACATGGACGACAAGCATGCACACACCTTCGAATTTGACAAACAAGAAAACATAAAGAAAGAAGAAAACTTTCGTTTTGCAACAACACTTGCTATGTACGACTCCTCCAATGCATGAGCAATAGGATCACGTGATTTTGGTGGAGGATGCGAAAACTGTGAAATAGATATATTTTCAGTGTAAACAATTGAGTGATGAGGAGCTTGGAAAGGTTGAACAAATTTATAATCAGAAGTGGAACTAAACTCAAAGCTACGAGAACACGACATAACCATTAGCTCGGGATGAAGTGCCTTGACAAATTGAGGAGTTTCTAATTCAGAAGATGGATTATCAAAGACCGGTGGCTTAGAAGGATCAACACTAGACAAATCTTAATCGTGATCGGATGAATGAATGAAAATATCATGACAACCATGATCAGAAAACTCAAGATGATGGACAACGACATTATCATGATCTCACGAATCATAAAGAGGGGATGATGAAAAATAAGAAATATCACCCTCTATGTTTATGTAAATGTAATATGAGAGATTGGGTGGATCACAGAAGATAGATTTTTCCTCTTCGCAATCAAATGAAAAAATGACACCCCACGTGTTCTGCGAATGATTAGAAATAGAAATGTCCGGAGATGAATTTTCACAGGATGGAACAGAAAAAGCAAAATCGTGGAAGGTGTCAGGATAAAGATGATGAGGTGTGGATAGAAGGAGGTCATACTTCACTGTAGATTCTTGTTCAAACTCCTGCACATACTCATAAAAAATGATAGCGCAGGTTGGCTGTTCAACACCATCTTCATCCAGTACTTGATCCTCGTGAACATCACATGTGAGATCCGATACAAATGAACACAACACACCAAAATCCAAAGGATCAAAGGGACCAAAGGACAAATACTGAGGAGATAAGGTCACATGAAAACCATCGGGGTTACAGTCCAAATATTTGTAGAAATCTTGAGCAGGTGGGGTAGGAGGAGATAGTGGCAAATCAACAGATGGACTCTCAACTTCTCCCATCTCGTCCCGCAGAGCTAGAGCTGCTTGATGAGAAGGAGATGGGAGGTCACTTTAGACAACAACCTTATTTGTCTTAGATTTAGAAGTTCTAACACTGAGGTATGTTGGAAGGGGTTCGAAAGATTCTAACTCATGTGGATTCTTAGAAATGTGAAAAAAATACTGAAATCCTTCCTCCAAAAAGTCCCAGTCAACTTCATCTTTAGGAAATTCATAACAACAATGAAGAAAAGGGTCGTGAAAATCTTGAAGAGATTCTTTCGGTGATTTTCACAATTGTAATTTTTTTTGATTAATTACTTTACAATCATAAAGAATGAAAGCATGACATAGTTCTATGAACATGTGATCAAAAGAGTGTATAGAGGTTGCAGGCAATGTGTGACACCATTTCTTTGCGCACCCTTCAAATGTGAAAGTGAACAACCCATAGGCAATGTCATCTGAGGGGACATCATGTCTGTCACAGAAGCCAATGAATGCAACTATGTGCCTGAACAAGGGTGTTACATTGTCGCCATTGAAATTATATTTGGACAAGTCATCTATAATTCTCGTTGGTGCTTCAAAATCAACAATGCGAGAGAAACATGTCAGGGTTATTATTTCAACATAAGTCATGAAATATGTGTATAAATTCAAAACATAATTCAAGGGCTCAGCTTGTCATTTGGCCCTCCTTCTAGCATGAGAAATGTTGATGGTGTTGGACCCGCCAAAATTCAGGGGATCTCCCCTATATGAAGTCCCAACTAGACCTCAAACCATTTGGAGTAGTAATCCTAGCAGTGGGTGGTAGTGTAATGCCTTGACTGTTGTAGAAAACAAAGGTAAGTAAGATAACTTTGGGTGAGAGCAAGTGTGTGACTCTATGGAGAGTCAAGGGTGATGCATGAAGGTTCTAACACATAGAGGGGAAAAGGAAGTGTGCCCCGTAGAAGCCTGTAATAGTATGCAACTTTAAAGGAACACACGAGCGGAATGATATCACAAGCTAAAATGTGGAATAGTCCACAAATTAAAGTGACGGGTTAATCCAACAACACACATTCAACAAGATTCGTACAATTGCATATAAAGTACTTCATAAGCAAATGCGTAAGTTAAACAACATACATTTCTAAAGCAACCATAATAGTCAAACTACAATAACAACATATGCATGGAAAGCATGCTGGCTCTGATATTATTATTATAAGTGAAAGTCCCATCCACACATACACCATTGACAACCACTAGCCCCAATAGTGGAACATTACAATCAAGAACACCTACTCCTACAAAGAAGTATACTCACTGTACGCTATGGAGAAGCCAAGGCTCGTCATAATACTCCCAAGCTTTTTCTAAGCGTAATCCTAGCCAAATCTTAGCTCCCAAAAAGCCCGTTCTATGAGTTATGAGGTTCTATTTATAACAAATGGTGGGGTGACACTTGGCATTCCCCTTTGTGACTCTTTGACTATCCTCATGACTCTTAAACTTCTTTACAAATAATTCAGTACATAACATGATGACCTTTCACATTCCACTAATGACACTTGGAATTTCACTTACAACATATTTACAAATAATATTCAATTTCCACATGTACCCATGTAAGACAAAATAGACTAGAGACAACCTAACAAGACAAAACACTATAAATCTGAAGTTGGGGGAAAGACCAACTCGACAACCTCCACTTGGTGCTTCTCGGTCACATATTGATGCCAAGCTTGGTATTGTGTGATGATGTCCCCAAACTTCTTGATGGTGTCTTTCTGTTAACAGAATCTTGCCTCCATCGTAGCCAGGTATATGGTTTTGGAACTTGTATCCAACTCATTCTGAAGCATGTGCAACATTGTGTTGACCATGAAAAGACCACCAATGTACTTTTGCATGTTATGTGTGCTTGGCTCCAAGTCATCTCTGGTGGCCTCTCACCTTAGCTTCTCCATGTACTAATCAACCTCTAGCTAAAATTGGTTCTTGGGTCTAGCCTCGGCGAGGGAACGATTGATGGGAACATGTGCGTTCTCACCATAACTTCCAAACTATTATACAACCGTGCATATGAGGCGTGTATGCTACTAACGAATGGGGCGAGTTGCTAGTAGTTCTGTATAAACATCCAAAACTTTACTTTATCCATCTCTTCCTGTGACTTCATCTTCTTTGCTAAGTGAAGTGGGGCCCCTTTTTACCGCATTGTCCACTCATGTACATAGGCGAGGGAATCTTGTATGTTCTTGAGAGTTTGAACAAACTCTTTTCTACACTGCTGTAAGCCATACACACAGATAACTGCTTTATGCACAGTGACAGATATGTCACAGAGCTTCCACGTGGTACTCTCAAGTGTTGATACTTCATTGAGTATCATTTTCCTCATCTCTCCCATTGTGGAAACTGCACTTTTCTCTCGAAGTTTTTTTGCCTCTTTCCTGGCAGCCTGCACGTTCTTTTCCAGTTGTTCATTCTCATCCAACAAGAACTTAACATTTTAACTGGTTGCTCCTGCTGATCTGATATTCACCCTATGAGTGACATCAGTTAAAGTTTTATTAAACAAAAGGTATTACAGACTCATGTGCTGGTGTGTGTGTTTTGTGTTATTTAAGCAATAGATCGATCAGATTGCCAATACGCAGACATTTCAAATGGAAGGACAACAGAGAAATACAGTAAGCAACCACAAAGACACAAACAATTTTAATAATGAGTTCACCCTATTCTCCAGGGCTACGTCTCTGGTCCAGCTTTCAGTGGTGGCCTTATTGATCTAGGTGGATGTTGGTGGCCACCCACCTATCCCATTTGGACCCCCGCAACTGTCTCTTTCAATTTTTTAGTTTCCGTAATTGTAGCACAATTTACTATTTTTAGCAGTTTTTTCGGGTCCTGAACTTCCGGAGCCGTTTTGAGGCCCTAAATGACGTTTTTTGGGAAATCTGGGGGCAACATGGGTCCATGGATTGATGCTGCCCTTTCCAAAGTGGTATTTCTCAGATAGATCTTTCTAACGAGCTATCATACGCGTCAAACGAAGATCGTATGCCAAAGTTACGACCTAGGGAAATTGATGTATCAATTTACCCAAAACGGGGCCCACAATTTGGCGTTTCATCTTCTAGGGTTATGTTTTGGAATGTGAAGGGTTTTCCATCATTGTTTCTCAACAAATAAATAGGCCTTCGAGCCTCATTGTAACACAGTTCAGAGGCATGTAGCCATCACATCTCTTCTCAGAGATAAGCTACCATCGCCCTAGCTAGTTTATTTCCATTTCTGATTGTAAGCATATTTTCGTATTTTCCATTAATGAAATGAAGTATTATTTCCGCTGCATATTTGTGTATATGGTTATCTCTGTAATTTGTTGC
>APFE031077122.1:0-18081 GCA_000404065.3 Pinus taeda | reverse complement strand
GGTCTTTGGCCCATAGGATTCACTTAAATAAAACCTATTCTTGAAAATGGGCGAATGGATTCACTTAAATAAAATCTATTCTTGAAAATGGGGAATGGAAGGTTGTACTCCTAATTCAAGGGCTAAATTTACCTTTTTTACCCTCTCCCTTAAAATAAGGTGGGCTATTTGAGGTGATTTGTAAAAATGTACTATGATACAAAATATTCACCCACTAAAAATTTAAAACCCCTTAATTTCGCCAAAGGGCGAACATTCGCCCCTAAAATTATCCTTGATGAGGTCCATCATCTCATCCTTTTGGCTTTGATTCTCTAGAACTTCCTTAGTATGCGGATGTTCCGAAGGAGGCAATTTTAGCTGCTTCTTCAATGCAATAATGTCTTCATTCTTCATTTTTATGAGCTTTCCTGCTGCCTTGATTTGATTTGGATTATATCCAATCTCAATAACCAATTCTTCTAGTGATTTATTTATGTTATCCTTTGCTTGTGAGGATGCTTTCTCTAGTTTAAACTGTGTTGTGATATTCTTTGGAGAAGTTTCAAGTTTTTGTACACTCATAGCTTTGTTGGTCATTGTGGAGTATATCACTTCTCCTGCTTGCTTATGAAATTTAATTTGATCTATAGGATGAAAATTCTTGGCCAAAACATCAAATTCTATCTTGTTGTAATCTGCCAATGACTTAGACTGTTGTACTATAGGCTGCAAAAAGGTCATTTTCATTTTCCCTATTTTAATGTCAAAAGCTGAAACTAACCTTTTTTTATTACTAGGAGTTTGTTTGAAATACTGGGCATAGGTTTCAACTTTCAATGCTTCATTTCTCAACTTGATTTCTTTATACTTCTTCTTTATAACTTTTTCTTTATCCACTTTTTGTTGGAGGAAGAGACTTTAATACTAAGCTTTTTGTGAATAATATGAGTATTAGAGGTTGAAGGCTAATGAGTTTCCACTAAAATTCTTGGAGTTGTACTCTCTCTCATGACTATATCTATATCAATGATTTGAACTGTCTCAACTATCTCTATTGTCTCTTCTTGATCACTTATAGTATTTAGCTTGGGCTTCTTCCTGTACATGATTTCAAATATGTCATCTGTTGTATCCTTGTTTGAGTAAGAACCTTCTTCCCTAGTCCCTTTTGCATTTATGACCTGTAGGGTTGGAGTATGCATAATGGAACTAGTATCCATTTGTTTCTCCATATATATCAATGTGTTTTCAAACCATTCTGACCAGTTGGCATATTTTTCAATGTTTGGCCTAGACTCATGCATAAAATGGGTCAATTTAAAATTGAGTCTTAGTTTGTTTATGACTCCCAAAGGATCATACTGCCATTTGAAACTATTAGTGAACTTCATTTCCTGTAAACATTTTTCTGCTTCTTCTCTAGCCTCCCTATTATTGCAAATAAAAGGACCAAGCTGGTGTTTGATTTTAAACTGTGTTTTCTTCTTGGATGATAGAAAATTCACATCATCTGAGTTTATAATCTGCCTGATATATTCTAAGACAAATATCCTCATGGGAAGATATTTGGGTAGCTTATAGGGAGTGAGTTGGCATCCATATATCATAATTTCAATATGGTCCTGGTATAAATACTAGTCTCCTATTCTACTCTGTTTGGACAAATGTAAAACATTATTTATCTCATCACTGATTGTAGAAAATATGATGGTAGGTTAACCCGATAATGCAATATAAATCAAAGCAGAATAATATAACCTACTTCTACTATCAATTTGCAGAAGCTTAAATATCGCGCTGAACAATTATAACCAGAAGAAGAAGAATCAAGGGCACAATACACATGAAAATACTTTGGGGAAAGGCTCACCTAAAAACCCCACACTATTGTATTATCATACATGGTGGAAATACATAGGAATTATACAAAGCCTTATCTCTCACAGCTAGCTAGCTCTCAATACAATCCTCACAAATGTTAACAGGAAATCTTGGCTTCTCTCCGGCCTTCCTCTCTGCCCTCCAAGCTCCTATTTCCTTATGTTGTTCCTTGTGGATGATTCACCTTCAACCAAGTGGAAAACCTTTCAAAATTGTGCAATCCTCAAGGATAAATCCTTGACTGCATGCATGAATGTTCTCCATGAGAAAACACATGCAACTGATAGTAGATTATCCTTGAACTTTAATCTCAATTGGGTCTTTCTCAGAATAGACATGCATGAGTTTCTGATGAGGGAATCTTTAGTTAACTGGAGTAGCACTAGTTGAGTGCATTAACACATCAGCTGACCGTTAACTCACTATTAGTTCGTAAAACAATTTGGAACTAATTTAACAGGACTTAACTTAGTAAACTAAGTTAACTAATTACAACTCAAATATAACTTAACCTTATCTCCTTAATTTAAGGGATAAATCTTGCATGACTTCAGAAAGACTTCTAACATGAATTTCTCCAACTAATTAATTTAAAATAAATTAATTAATTATCTCCAAGTAGTTGTTAAGACTAAATTCAATTTTAATTCACAATTTAATTCAGGGACAAATTAAATTGGAATATTCTTGTTGCCATATTTCAACACTGAACCTAGGTTGATTGCTATTTCTTAGCATGTTAACCACTAGGTGAACAAATGAATCAATTAACTCCTTGTAGCTGAAAAACAGTGGAATAGTTTTGGATCAAGGTGTCCAAAAGATAATGACCTAGGATTTCCCTTAGTGTCTAGCTTTTGGATGTTAACTGGAAACTTGTCTGATTGGAAATATAGGAACATATGGAACGATACTAAATAGTATTTGAATACTCTTTCATCTGGAAATCTAATTAATTGGTCATGGATTATGTCTAATAAGAACTGGGCAAAATTGAAAACTGTAGTTGGAGGCTTGCCTCGGAAAAAAATAGAAAGGAAAGCAAGTATAGGCTCATCTACATCCTCATCAATGGTATATCTTAGAATACAAGACAACATGGTTACAATCTTTTTGGCCCTCTCAGAGAAAATGGTGGCAGAGTATGGAGCACTGTCTATAGGGATATGAGCCTCTTCTAAGATGAAAGTCTGAAAAGTTTGAGATCTCTTGGGAAGGTTTAGCTTTAGGTACAGATCAAGTAGGTTTTCAATATAAAATGGGGTTTCATTTGGCTTTGGCTAGATTTGCAACATCTCATTTATTGACTCTACAGTGATTGTGAACAAAACATGTTGGTTAGGAGAGACTATGGCTCTTTGACTTGGGATATAGCAGAGTTGGCATAGGTGGATAATTTCAGGAAACTGGTATACCTGTGGGAACAAGTATTTGGGTAAATTAGACTCCCGTAACTGAATATCATCAATGTGGTTGAGGAAGTTGCCTTTACTCCAGTAGTGGAGCTTCAATAGATGGCTAGGGGAGGCCGTGTCTTTGATTTGGAAATCTCTGTCAGCCAATGGGAGGTGGTCAATATCCAGGTGAGGGGTTTGCAGGGGTTTTTAATTCAGAATGCTTTGGGAAGCCATAATTTTGTTTATTTTATTAAATTAATCATTGTCTAGCTTAAGGAGTAGGGTTAGGACCCGTGTAACAATGTGAAAGGTCAATAAAGTATTCATAAAAGAGTTTTTTGGATGCACAATGGCTTTCTTTAGTTTGGTTAGGCTTTTAATTTGTTTAATTAATTAACCTTTTATAAACACTATGCAGAGCTTAAGTATAGGGACTTTTTTGTACTTTCAATAATATCTAGAAAACGAAGATTTGGTGTGTAATCAGGGTTTTGTGGGAGAAACAGAGGCTTTCTGAGGCTTGAATGGTCTCTATCTTGCTTCAAATCAGAGTATGCAACGTCTTTTGGTTGCAAATGGTTTAAAATGGTAGAACAAAGTTTCCAGGCATTAGACATGGTTGACGGAGGTTCTTTGCAACAAAATAATAGTGAAAAGAGTGAAGAGGGAGGATTTTTTGGTTTTTAACCAGCAACGATTATCCTTTTGGTGCGGGGTTAATGTTTGAACAGTAGGGGGTTTCCTCTTACGGGGGGAGGTGGTATTATGTCTTATTACACCGCTTTTGAACATAGGGTGGTATTTCTTCAGAGGACACGATATAAGATGGGGCTAGCACGTAGAAAAAAGGCGATCAGGAAAAACCGCGAATCTCGCATGCTTTTGGGATGCTAAAGATCGGATTTGGGAGCGCGCGATATGGGATGTGGGCCATTGGATCTGGAGGTGGGTGATTGGAGGTTTATCGCACAGCAGAGTTTCGAGGGGTGAGGGTGTGGGGTAATGTTTTAACTAAAATGTAACTGTATTTAAGATATGTGATGAGTTAATAAAATCTGAGACTCGGGAAGAAATATACTAGGGATATGAGTTTAAAGGGTATAGGGGAGGGTTTCCAATGGGGACCGATACATTATTTAAACTTAGGGGAAAGGGGCTTTAGTGGGTTTAAATGGAAAAGGGAAATTGATAAGGGGAGAATTATTTTTAAAGGGAAATGTCTAGGAAAAGGAATGAAATAAAGGGAAAAAGGGTTAAAATGAAGGGGAAAGGATATTTTACAAGGGTAAAAGAAGAGGGAAGGGTTCTTTGGAATGAATAAGGGGAAAAATATTAGGGAATGAAAATTAATGAAGGGGTGATGGAGGGAAATTAATAAACTAGACATGTAGGGGTTTAGTGAAATGAGGGGAAATTAATGAATAAGCTTTAGTATTTAGGCCCAAAATTATATAGAAATTTTAAGGTAAATACCCAAAGTAATATATGACTTTTGTGAATGTCATTTTTTCTTTGATAATTCCTCTTGCACATGAAACATAGGATTAAGCATAATGAAGGTGCATTTGAGCTTGCAACCTCATGCATTCCAAAACCTCTGTTACCTACCCTTTATTTAGCCTAGCATTTTCTCTTCATTAATTGAGTGAATTTGAGCTTACTGACCCTTTATTTCTTTTTCTTTGATAAGAAAACTATCTAATTCTAATCTTATAACTTCCAGTGACTCAGTTTAAACTATTCAGCTCATTATTATTCTCTACCTAACTATTGATCTGCCAAGATTAAATAGTTTTCCTAGATCATTATTCTCTATCTATCAACATGAAATTTAAAGCATCAATGAATCAAGATTAAACTATTTGACCATGATGTATTGGGGCATTTTTGACAAGTTTCACACAATCTTTTTTTTGGAAGGAAAAGTAAAAGGTAGTGGCATTTGAATTTACATCACTTTCAGAATCTATTTTTTTATATCTTTGGTTGGGGTTCATATTTTATTTTCTTTTTTGATACTTTCTTTTAGTCCTTTGATTTTTCTTTTAGGACTTACCCTCTTTACATTTTTTATTTTTAATATGGGAAAACATTTTGCAGACAGAAAAAGTATGTACAATATTACAAGACTAATCATAACAAATTCAGAATTATGAATCCTATTATTATAGGACCTTAACACCTTTCACTTCCCTCATGATTATTTCATTTCCTATGACTTTTAAACTTACACAAATCTTCAAATTCCATGTGTGTCCTTTGGACATCAACTTTATAACACATTTTGAATACGATATACATGATCCACAATAATGATGTGGCATATGACCACTCGTGACATGACATGACATGACACTGTTGACATATAATACTTGATGATGTGGTAATTTCAAGTCAATGTTGTTGATAAGTGTTGGATGTCTTCTTGAATATTATTTCTCTTCACCTCTGCATGGCTTGGTGATGCAGAGTATTCAATGATCTCCAGTTTTGGATAGTGGCTACAAACTAGTGTACCTTTTATTTCTCTTGATCGATCAACTTGTAAGTTCAACTACAAGAGAGTATTTAATAAGGCTCCCATCATTCTTCTCATTCTCCGTCATCTTTCCATTTCATGATAAGGTACATGTTCCTGCAACTCACTCATGACGAGACGACATCAATTAAAAAATACCCTAGTCGAAGATGATGCATTTTAATCCACCAATTGATCCCGAAACAAGTGACAGGTTGGGAAGAGGGACTCAGTGACTGTGCAATGTGCATTTCCAATATTTATGGGAAGATGTTGAACTCTGAGACTATGAGTGCACAACTCAAGCAGGTATGAAAGAAAAGACTATGGAGTTTCTGGAGCTAGTGGGATAGGCGAAAGGGATGGGCACTCAAAAAGCTCATTTTGCAGTTCTAGGAGTCAAAGAAGGTTGGGCTACTGCAATGATGCACAGATCAAGGGATAACAAAGTGATATTGAGGATTTGAGGTTTCGAAGTGTGTATTTTAGGTTGGGTTGTGGGGACAAGACTGCACAGTTTTAGAAGCGAGTGGGACATGCTAAGGGAATGAGCACTGAGAGTACACATTGCATAGTTTTGGGAGAAAATGGAGGAAAGGATTCTATGAAACTGTGGAGTTCAAGGACTCAAGGGTTGATCTTGAGGCTTGAGGATGAAAAGTGAACAATTTAAGCCAGGTTAGAGGACATTACTGTGCAATTTCAAGAGGTCAAGGTTGGGCCTTTAGCACAGGAACTACACAGTGCAACAATCTTGGGAGATAGGAGTTACACATTGTTCATTTCATTGTACTAATCAGCAAGATCACATCTAAGATGGATGTGACTACATAGTGCATAGTTTAGAAGGGGCTCGGTGAAGATAAGTTGCTCGGTCGAGAAGTTTTTCCAAAAAGGGTTATGTAGGATAGGTGATGAACTATAATTAACCTTGATTATGATCACACACTTGGAATAATTTGATGAAATGACAACATAGATAATTCGAACGCATAAAAAAAGAACTTCCATCTATGTGACCTCTTTATGGCAATATCTGAAAACTATCACCCTTAAGATAGACTTTGGGACGACCATGACGACACTTGTGTGACAGTGCTGAGGACTTTGTGCATGTGTGAAAAATGTTTCCATAGTTATAAAACATCATGTACACAAACCTTTGAAACCATCAGAATACGTTGCAAATATTGCATGACAGCCAAACATGTCGAAAAATGACAATTAACACAACATGAAAAGGGGACAAAACACTGCAACAAAGCTCATGAAATAAGCTCTAATGTTTGTGACAACAATGTACAAGGCCAAGGAAGTCTTTGAAATTGAGTGTACGCCAAATATTTTGATGGTGTTGCAGTAGCTACAACACTTGGCGAAACATTAGTTAAACTCCAACTCATTTGTATCAGTTAACTTCTTTTGTGCATGGCCTTATTTCTTCCAGGAGTATTGCTTCATTATGAAGATTACTTTGGTATTCCCATTTACCCCAAAAATAGACATGATCCCCCTTATAACTTCTCGGTTTAACAAAACATAAGGTTCAACTATATCATAATGTTTCGAGTTGGGAAGGGTAGTGTAGCTTACGGGCATAATATTTTTAGAGTATAATTCTTCATCCCTAGTGTTGCTCTACTGCTAGCAGGCCTAGATAGTACCCCAATGGAGTCATGCAAGAACACAAACATTTCTCCCCTGCCAACGAGCCTAGAAGGTACCCCAGCTGAGTTTCTTTCTTCACTTCTCTGCGTAGGAAGCCTTTCTCTTCTTTTGCTTTTACTTATTTATTTTAATAGAACTGTGCATAAGCACTTATTTATTTTGGGGTGGAAGAGGGATCCCAACTTTTAAGAGAAAAAGAGGTTGTTCCTTTAGAGAAGCATATAGATACCTCTGATTTAGGTTTTCTTGTTTATATTTTTCTCCTTCTCTTATTCTACTAGTTGGATAAGCATGAAGACACCAAAACATAAAGACCAAGTGTAGGCATGAGGTTCCTGGAATAAACACAGTTTCATGATTGGACCAAAAATATCCTTACGGAAGGATCATATTTTTTGTCAAAACTTCATTAGCGAAAATATATAACCAACATAAAGAACATGGACTGGATGTTAGCCAAATTTTCAAGTGTCACAAGACTCTTTAGACTTCATCAACAAACATAATAAGAAGCTAAAACGGGTCCAGGAACAACATTTATTCACATGATGGAAGAAACAAAGAGGCAAACAAAAACAAAGAAAAACAAAAGAAATAAAATGAAAGGAAATACAACACACAACAAGGAAGCTAAACCAATGTGTAATGTAAGAGAAAAGTAATAAAATATAAGAGATACTAAATAGAACAACACGAGTTGAGTGAAGATAAGGAAAACTAGGATGAAGGTAATCCTACTCCTAACCTAATAACTAGAAGGTCAGGGTCACGTATAATGGAATTTCCAATGTATCCGCCATCATCGTTCCTGACATGCAATCACAAATATGTGATTGATTAAAATAGATATAAAGCAATGTGCAAGAGAAAAGATAAAAAATTGAATAACTTACAAAAACATTTGAAGGCCTTTCCTGTGGGCTGAAAGATGCGTCACAGCCACTACTTTCATCCAATCCACATTCTTACATATTCGATGAAAAGAATACTCAAACAAACCTTGAATACTTCTTTTGAATAGACCTTCTTCTATGTCCTCCTATTTATAAATTACATGAAAAGGGAGAAATTTGTTCATTGCAATGGAGCTTGTTGAGTATGAATGGTCCAACCATTCAACAATTGGATCATAAAATTCATGATGGTCCTCTTGAGAACGTCAAAATATTTGACAAGATGTATTTTCAATTAGAGGTATGGAATTATAACGAGAATCTTGTGAAGGCAAATATGTTTGATCATATTTTTCAGTCATTTCAAGACAATGAGGACCTAACATAAGCATCAGTAGAGACTAAGATGCCTCAACCACTTGACAAAAAGCCAAAAAGTGAGATGTTAAACAATGAAGATCAAAGAATGTAAAAAAACTTGCATTGGATATGTTGGTGGGAAAGCGATAGCATGAATGAAAATCATCAAAGATAGAATAATGATTAGATAATTTGATTAAAGCATCAAATTCCCAGTTTGTAATCAATGAAGATAAATTAATTTGAACAATTCTATGATTGCTCTAAATAATCTAACCAAGTTCCTTGCAAGCCGAATGTGACAAATCATTTTCTTATAACCGATAACAAACTATGCAATTAAAAAGAGATGCCACCATAAAACATACATGATACCATTCCAAATATGGTGAACGGGGAAGAACATGATTCGTACGATGACTCATGCATTCATTATTACTCAAGAGGATGAAGATATGCAATATAACATTCACAAGAAAAACAAGGAGATGACTATTAAGAGATGAATTTGATAGGCATGATTCCTTTAGCCAAAGATATTTTTTGAAATGATCAACTTCAAAATTCCATGACTCTATGAGAAGCACACATTCCAAACCCGACTTTGGTGTGAGATATTTGCATGCATGATGAATAAATTGAAAAAGGTTTGTGAATTTGGTCAGAGGTAAGATCTTCAAAATTTGAATTATCATACCCAAAATGTGAAACATTTTTCAAAAATAAAATATCATCGAGTGAAACCATACAAGGAGAAGGATTATGTGGGAAAAAAATGATCTGGCTTAGTTTAAGAAGCTTACCAGAGTCGCAAGATCCTGACATAACCATCAACAGTAGTTGAAGTGCCTCGACTCCCTGATAGGTCCCGGAACTTTCCAGGATTGTAAAATCACATCTTAAATATTGAAATAGATCATGCATGGTCTAAGGATAGTTTCTGCCACTCGTTTCAATAAAGATGCTTCTCACTAGATGGCATTCATCTTTGTTACTAATTTGATTGTATTTTCAACTTCAACAACTAGATTACTCAAGTCCAAAGATTCTCCTTATCACAAATTCAAATATAAATGAATCGAGGAAATTCCATGAGAAAGCTGATTTGAAGAGTTGTCTTCATGCAAGTGAAGATCTGATGAGGGTAGGGAAGAGTACTCAAATATTTGATTGTTTTCATTTTCCTCATGGATAATCCCACCAACGTGTGCCAATTAAGAGGTGAACTCAACATATGATGGACATGAGGAACATGTAGTACCCTGTTGTATATAGATGCATTGCAAACGGTAGAGCACAAGGGATAGTGAGATTAAAGGGAAGCCTCAACAAGCACATCTTCTTTGACTGAATCAAATTCTAGATCCAAAGTAAAATCTTCATGAGAAACCAAAAGACCAGTTGGTGCACCTAGGAATTCATGATTGCATGCATGAATAAAGTCATCATCATTGGAATGGTTGCTGCCCAAGGCTATGGATTGATTGAAATAATTGATTGCGTTCATTTTTCTACCGAGATGAGAATCATCCAAGAACAAAAGCACATTATTTTAACATGAAGGATTTTGAAAAAAAGAGAGGAAAGATTGAAATCATCTCCACCTTCCTTCTTCTCTACCTGCTTAATGTGACTACCTTGTACCTTATCAAAATTTGGGCCAACAACGTGAAAATGTAGAGTGTGAAAAACTAGCTGGTGGAGCATATTTATCCAGCAGGTCATGGTACAAAAAATCATAGCATGTAGATGGTAGAATATAGAAGAAATCCAGATTACATTCAAGACTAGAACTATAAACAGTGACAACATGTTAAGGAATGGAGGAGTTAGTCTTCGACATAGGCTTCATGAGCTATTTTGGAATTTCCACCATTAAATATACATCATGAAAAGCGGAAGAAAAATGAGAAGATGGATTAGGAATTTGGTTTGTAGATTTCCAAACTTTACAATCTCCACAAGGAGGCACCCGCATCAGGATCAAAAAATGAGGAGGACAAGGAACAAAAGGGGTAGTAGATTCCTCATCTGAAACTAGGGGTATCTCATGATTCAAAAGATTTGGTGGAGTAGGAAAATCAGGGGGTTTAGGTTCACCATGTAAATAGATGAGAACCAAGGGCTCAAAATCTTGCTTCAAGAAGTCCTGATTCATGTCCTTTTTAGGAATTTCACAACAAAGGTGAAGGAAATAATCAACAAAATCAAAAACTGACTCACTGGGATTCATTCTTAAGAGATTGATTCTTCTACAGACATCCCAGTAATTATGCCTATCAAATTCTTGATGAAGTTACCTAAGGAAGTTACAAAGGAAATTGATGGAAGCAGGTGGAAATTTATGACACCATCATTTAATGTGACTTCAAGGGTGAGGAATAAAAGCACGCAAACAAACAGTTCATCATCATTAAGATTCACAAAATTTAACAAAATCAGAAATGTGCTTGGTTATGGATGTTCCATCCTCACCATCAAACTTTAACTAGGACAAGTAATAGAGCGGCTCATAGTGAATTTAAAATTGATAAAGGAAAAAATTAGAGAAACACCTCGGGCATAATATTTGAGGGTGAGCCATTTTAGATAAAATGTTTGAACTAGATTTAATGGGCTTAGCTTGTCATTTGGCCCTCCTTCTAGCACCATTTTTGACAGTGATGGAAATATGTTAACCAAGGGTTCCCCAGATGTGAAGTCTCAATTAGACCTCACACCATTTGGTTCACGAGCTCCATCTGGAATAGCAACTCATTTCCATATATCTCAAAGATATTCCTTCACTCTAACTATCAGCACGAGAGAGCGATACAATGTTGTCTTCAAAAAGAAAGGTGTGTCTGATGAGTGTTTAGTTGAAACTGTGTTAAGGTTCTTCTACTGCATAGGGGGAGAAAAGTGAGCCTCTAAGTGAGAGGCAATAGTACCACCCAAGAAGAGACACACATGAACGATAATTGTTCGTCTAGCATCCAGCCGAATAGTCCATAATTAATGTGATGGTCGTTACAACCAACAAATGAAGAAATATACGTCTAATATCTTGTGGAATATTCCACAATGATGCGACATAAATAACAACCATTATGGCACATTCTCAATAATATAAGTACTAAAATAATCTAAATAGTTCAACTATATTAGCACATGTGAAAGAAAAAATGAAATACAAACATCCACATAATAGTATTACAAACATTCATAACCCATGCATGAATAATGTTTTCGCCTTGAAGGCTTCTGGTATTAAATAAAAGTTCCAAGATACATGTTTACAATGTACGTCACTGGCTCCAATAGTGGAGCATAGAGCCACTCCTTGCTCCTCAAAGACCTATCTTATCTCTCTAATGCCTTGTGGGAGGAGCCAAGGTGAAAATTCCTTTGCTCATACAATGAGGGAGTATATATAACCAAGGGTGACTCTTTGACTACCCTCATGACTCTTTGACTTTCTATGAATTTTCAACCTAAATGAATCTTTACATTCCACATGTGTCCTTTGGACTTCCACTTTACAACACATTTTGAATACAATATAAATGACATGACATAACACTGCTGACATGGACTTCTTGATGATGTGGCAATGTCAATTCGTTATTGCTGCTAAGTGCTAGATGTCTTCTTGAAGATTCTTTCCCTTCACCTATGCATGGCTTGGTGATGCGGAATATTCAATGATCTCTAGTCTTGGATAGTGGTCACAAACTAGTTTCTCTTCGCTTTCTCTTGATCGATCAACTTGTAAGTTTAGCTACAAGAGATTATTTAAGCATTCTTCCCTACTTCTTATCCTTTTCCATCATCTTGCCATGGCATGATAAGGTAAATGTTTGTGAAACTCACTTATGACGAGACGACATCAATCCAAAAACCCTCTAGTCTAAGATTATGCATTATGATCCACCAACTAAGCCTAGAATAAGTGATAGGCTAGGAAGAGGGACTAAGTGACTATGTAGTGCATAGTCCCACTAGCCAAGGGAAGAGCTTGAGCTCTGAGACTATAGTGCATAGTTCAAGCATGTCTGAAGGACAAGAAAACACAATTTCCAGAGCCATTGGGATAGGATGAAGGGATGGGCATTGAGAAATATCATTGCATAGTTTAGGGAGTTAAGGAAGGCTGGGATATTGTGGGGAAATGTATTTCACGAGCTCAAGGGGTGAACTTGAGGCTTAAGGTTGCAAAGTGTGTAGTTTAATCTAGGTTGGGGGGACAATATTGCGTAGTTTTGGAAGCCAGTGGGACAGGCTGAGGGAACGAGTACTAAGAGGACACACTACGCATTTTTAGGAGATAAGGGAGGTAAGGATACTATGAAACTTTGTAGTTCAAGGACTTAGGGGAAAAGCTTGAGGCCTAAGGATGAAAATTTCATAGTTTAAGTCGTGCTAGAGGATATAATTATGCAATTCTGGAGGTCAAGCCCAGGGCTAGGGCATAGGAATTGCATAGTGCAGTATTACTGGGAGACATGAGTGTAGGAATTTACAGGGTAAGTTCCTCAGACAGAACACCAAAAGGACACCGCTCACAAACAGATCACAGATCAATACACCAGTATTTTGACGTGGTTAAAACCCTCAGAGAGGGAAACAGTCCACGGCCTGCGCCAACGTGGCTACTATAGGAAATTTATTAATAAAAGAATGAAAATTTACATAAGCTTCTCTCATGCACGGTTAACCTACAAATGACCCTCCATGCGCTTTAAATAGAATTCATGGACCAATCGGGTGTCAAGCCACGGATCAAGTGTCGGTAATACCGAGGAGAGAATGAACGCTCGGATCACTACATATCGTGACCGTCGGATTGTAAGTTACAAAATGTACAACGGTAAAGAAACACACTTTACCTAACTCTATACCTAACTCTATACTAGACCAAGTTGAACTTAACTATTTCCTATGTGTCGGAATATCCTAACATCCCCCCTTAAGAACAACTTGGGATAGGATTGAAGGATTTACAACTATGACACAATAGGAGAAGGAAGGAGGCACTAGAGCCTATCCCCCCTTAGTGACAACTTCCTGAACTCCAAGCATATATCGAAGTTTAGTGAACTTCGCCTCTGTGAGAGCCTTTTTGAAGATGTCTGCAACCTGATCATCTATTGAACAATATTGCACTTCAAGAACATGGTCATGAATGAGCTTTCTGATGAAGTGCATGTGTAGTTCAATGTGTTTGCTGCGCTGATGCTGAACTGGATCTTTGCAAAGCTGAATGGCACTTTGATTATCACACCAAAGTGTAGTTGGATGCTGCTGCTCAAAGCCAAATTCTGATAGGATCTGACGAAGCCACAAGGCTTCCTTACTAGCTTCCACGGCACCACGATACTCTGCTTCTGCTGACGAAAGAGAAATGGCAGCCTGTTTCTTACAAGCCCATGTAATAGGTCCTGAACCAAGAGTGAAGACATAACCGGCAGTAGACTTCCGATCATCAGGGTCACCAGCCCAATCAGAATCAGTGAAACCAACTAATAGAGGAGCTGCTTTGGCACTGTAATGAATCCCAAACTGTACTGTACCTCGAACATAACGAAGTATTCTTTTAGCTGCTTTCCAATGACTTTCACGGGGGTTTTTGCATAAAACGAGCAACAAGGTCAACAACAAAGGAAGGGTCAGGACGAGTATGGGTTAAATACAAGAGTTTTCCTACAAGTTGACGGTATAAGGTAGCATCAACTTCAGGAGAAGTACAAGAGACTGAAAGTTTGACTTCAGACTGAAAGGGAGAAGGAGCTGGCTTACAATCTTCCATGTGAAAATGACGAAGAATATCACAAGCATACTTGGACTGGGAAAGGGAAATACCCTCCTTGGATTGCAAGACTTGAAGACCGAGAAAATAGTGTAAGTGTCCTAAGTCTGTCATTTCAAATTTCTTTTTAAGGCTGGACTTCACATGGTTTATAAGGTTGGGATCACTACCAGTAAGAATAAGATCATCAACATAAAGAACAAGGATGATAAGAGAGTTGCCCACTTTCTTGGTGTAGACAGTATTGTCAGAATAACACCTAGAAAAGCCAGATTCTAAAAGAAAGCTATCCATTTTGGCATACCAAGCCCGAGGAGCTTGCTTGAGACCATAAAGAGATTTCTTAAGTCGACATACAAGGCTGGAGTCTGTTTGGATGAAGCCAATGGGTTGTTCCCTATAGATTTCTTCATGCAAGTCCCCATGCAAGAAGGCAGATTTAACATCCATCTGATGGACTTCCCATTTTAAAGAGGCAGCAAGGGAAAGAACAAGGCGGATAGAGTTCATTTTGGCAACAGGGGAGAAGGTTTCAGTGTAGTAAATGCCTTCAACCTGTGAAAAGCCCTTAGCAACAAGACGAGCTTTATGTTTATCAACTTTCCCATCTGGTCCATACTTGGTTCTGTAAACCCATTTACATCTAACAAGTTTGCGTCCCTTTGGTAGAGGAACAAGATCCCATGTATCATTTGCCAACAATGAATGATATTCTTCATTCATAGCTGCTTCCCAATGTGGATGGCCTGAAGCTTATGCAAAAGTGTCAGGATCATGATTTACTGGAGCTTGAGCCAGTAAAGAAGAGGCTCTTTCAAACTGAGAACGTGTACGTCGTTGATCTGTAGGATCACCGGCAAGATCACCTTTTGCATCCCGAGTAGCACGGACCCATCTTGGAAGTTGAGGATCCTGAGAAGGTGGGGGAGGATTGTCATCCTCACTTTCATCATCTGAAGAAGAAATGTTTTCAAAAGTAGAAGATATAGGAAGAGGTGGCACATCCGCCGGACTAGGCTCGCAGGCCGATTTATTTTCATCAAATTTTACATCTCTTCTAATGATAACATTTTTGGACTTAAATGGAATAAGTCTATAACCTTTTACATCTTCAGAATATCCAACAAAAGTACATTTCTCACTCTTAGGTTCTAAAGCTTTATGCTTTTCATCTGGAATATGGGCCCATGCTTCACTTCCAAAAATACGAAAGTGACTTACATCTGGTTTAATGGAACTCCAAAGCTTCTTCTGGAGTGATATTCTTTAGAACCTTAGTAGGAGTGCGATTTATTATATAATTTGCACAATTAATTGCTTCGGCCCAAAAACTAAGACTGAGTCCTTTAGATTGCAGCATACAGTTAGCCATTTCCTTTAAGGTGCGATTTTTCCTTTCAGCTACACCATTTTGTTGTGAGTGTATGGAACAGTATGTTGCATTTGAATTCCATTTTCAGTGCAAAAGTTGATGAATGTGTTTTTAACATATTCGCCACCATTATCAGTTCTTAGCTTAAGAATTTGATGTCCAGATTGTTTTTCAACAAAGGCTTTGAAGGCCAAAAATGTGTTAAATACTTCGCTCTTGAGTTTTAAGAAGTATACCCAAGTGCGTCTGGAGAAATCATCAATGAAAGTTAAGAAATACTTGCATCCAGAGAATGAAGCAACAGGAAGTGGACCACATAAATCACTATGCACAAGCTGTAAAGGGGCTGAGGCGTGCCAAGAGGCACGTTTTTCAAAACTGTCACGATGATGTTTTCCGAGTACACATCCGGAACAAACACCATCTCTGCAAGATACCATAGGAAGACCTGTCACCATATTTTCTTTACATAGATGCTGAAGGGAGCGATAGTTTAAGTGACCAAACCGCTCATGCCAAAGTTTGCTCACTTCATCATTATGAGCAACAAATACTGAGGGAAGATTTGATGACCCAAAGTTGTGAAACTTATACAACCTTGTGGAATCATCAGCAATACCAGTAGCTAGAATCTGTTTAGGATCTCTTAGATCCTTGATTACAACATCATGAGGTGAAAATTCAACAATTTTACCTTCACCTGAATGAGTTATCTGATATACAGATAGAAGGTTGCTGGATAAGGTTGGAACACATAATACATCATTAAACTGACCATTGTCTAGATGAACAGTTCCAGTCCCTACAACATTAAGAGATCTATCATCACCAACATATATATTTTTGGTGTTACAATCATGTAAAGAAGAAAACATGGCTTTGTTTTTGGCCATGTGATAAGAGGCTCCAGAATCAATGAGCCACTCATGAGAATGAGAAGAAGAAGATACATTTAATGCATAACCAGACTGAGATGATTGACAACGACATGCAGAAAGTGCCATTCCTGAAGATGAAGTTGAAGTTGAAGTAGAAGAATGCTCCACATGGATGTTATGTTTCTTCATTGCGGCTTCCAAGGCTTCCATCTTCTTAAAGCATTTAGATTCTAAGTGGCCATCTCGATTACAAAAGTTACAATGTCTATCAGTCTTCTTCCATTTGTTTTTATTGGTCTTATCATTTTGCTGAAATGATCTTTCATTTTGAGACTGAGTTTGCTTAGGACCCTTGTTTGGTTTAGGACCATTCTTTTTAGGATATGACTTCTTAGGATTCTTTAAATTTGGTTGCTGCTGGGCGGCTAACGCTTTCTTGGAAGAGTTTCCAAGATTAAGAAGACCAAGGTGTAAGAGTTTTTCTTGTTCTCTTATTAAAGAATCACAAAAAGAGTCAAAGGAAGGGGCCTTGTAGTCTTTTCCTTGACAAATGAAAGCTTCCCTTGTAGAATGGAAGGTGGAAACAAATACAGAGTAGGCTGGTCCCAACTTAGTAAGGATGGAATAAATAAGGTTACTATCTTCTTTCTTAACCTTAACACCTTCCAAGAGATATCTAAGGGTCTTGAATTTGGACAAGAAATCTTCAATGCAAGAAAAATTATTAGGATCCAATGTAAGCAACTCATTTTCAAGTTGATGGCTCTAATTTCATTTTTAATCCCAAAAACTTTAGTGATTTGTTCCAATGCTTCATGAGGAGTTTCAAGTTCTGCAATATGGAATCTAAGATCAGGAGAAATAGACATCCCTATCAAACCACGTGCTTGATCTTGTCTATTTTCCCATTTTGCAACCTTGTCTTCATCTTTTGGTTTCTTCTCTTGGCCCGTGGTTATTCTGTAGAGACCTTTACTTCTAAGTAAATCTTCCATGTAGGATGCCCATTGGAAGTAGTTAGTGCTGTCAAGAATGACTTGGCATGGACTTTCCATTGTAAAAAAAAAAAAACTGAAGCTGAAGATGCTGAAAGTAAGTGTTCCAATGGATAGATCTCGAAAAAATTAGGCTGTTTTAAAAAAAACGGCTCTGAAAAAGGCTTCCGGATGAAGAAGTTATGGCTTTTTGAAAAAAAATTGTTGAAGTTGCCAGCAAAGTGCGCGAATGTGCGTGAATGAAAAAAAAACGCCCCCACAAAATAGAGATTTGAACCCAAGACCTCTACTCTCTTAAAAGAACTTTGAACCAATTGATCTATACAAAAATTTGAGAGAGAGAGAGAGA
>APFE031077090.1:0-19213 GCA_000404065.3 Pinus taeda | reverse complement strand
AAAAAATAATAAAAAAAATAATAAAATCCAACTGCTTTGATAGGTTCAATTGTCCAAGATTGACTGGTTCAACTATCCAAGATTGGCTGGTTATGGTTTGTAGTGACCCTCAAAACATTGTGTCCTATTTTAGTAAGATTTTTCAAATTAGCTGCGGAATGCAGCCTGATTCCGCAGCTAACTGTGAATTCCATAGCTAATTCCAAGGCTTAGCAGGTTATAGGCATCCAATGAAAAAACCAACCACATGGGCATCTCCAGAATCATCCTGACATGGATCCTATCCTAGTCACCCAGGCCAGATCAATAAAAAACCAGGTTAAGACTGCAGTCAAAGTCTTATTTTTAGCATATTTACCTTGAAGTCTTCGCTGCCTGAAATTTAAAATCATTAATCGTTCTTATAAAATTTCACAATTTCAGAGAATAAAAAAAGGAAAAAAACCTATGGCTATCTTCAATCCTAGTTTCCACTGTGCCCTCAATAGAAAACCCGCATTCCTGTTTGAGTTTTGGCCCTGAAACAAACCTGCAAAATCATAAAAAATAATAATAAAAATAAACCTGTAATGTAAAAAATTCTCCCATTTTTATTGCAACTTGAAATATCCTCTGTTCTTTGGCTTTAACCTCAAATTTGAAAGTTGTGGGATTATTTTGAGCTGTGAAGAGAAAAAGAAATCAACTAGTAGATCATCACTTTCACAGCTTCTGTCAGACATGCACAAAAATCAGCGACTGAAGCCAACAGCTGCAGATGAATCAAGGCTCAACTCTAGGATTATAAATGCTCAGGATTTTACTACCCCTTCTCCTGCTGAGCTTCAAAATTCTCACCATGTTTGGCACTTGAACAACTAAAACTTTTCCCAAGGTTATTTGATAGAATTGAGGAAAAACTTATAAACTTGATGGTAAAGTTCGGTGAAAGAGCAGTGGCATTTGCTCAAAAACTACCCACAACCCAAACATGTGAAAAGCCTAGTTTGTTTCTACGAAAACATGGATAGTTACTGCAGAGGACATTTATTTGCTGCTATTGATTAGTGTAGATATTGCAAACTTGGAGAAAACGCATTTGCCACAGTAATTCAGGAAAACACAGAACACTGAAAAACATCAAACTTCAACTGCACGATTTAGACAAACAGAGATGAATTTGGGAAAAATAAAACATGGGTGTTTTCAACAATATGGTCACTTAGGTAACCCAGAAATCATTTTAAGGAATTTGAAGCAATTTGGGAGATTTTTGCAGTTCTTTGAAGCCCATTGTTGCGGGCCACGAGAGAAAAAAAAACGGAATTTGGCTGATTGATTTAATTTGACTGCTTGGAGAGGGGAATTTTGATTTGGAATCAACTATGTGCTAAAAATCAATTATGATTACACGTCTCTTGTTTTTAATAATTCATATCACACCTGTTTAGAGACGTATCCCAATTGACTATGACTCTGTTTTTAACTCCATTATGTGAACCAAGCTTCGCACAGATAAGTCAGGGACTGGATTCTTGCGAATCGTTGTGATCTGGGGTTTTGTGTTCTGTTGTTATGGCAGTTACTTGTTGAGGTAGTTCCACACTGAATCCCAATGCACCGCTATTTATCCCCTTGGCATACTAGCAAGTTGAGGTTAGATACGGCTCTTCACGGCCTATTAATAAGACATGGCAAAATATTCAAAGTTGTTGCTAAGGATCTCAAGGTGGTTACGTGGCATCTGATTCCAAGAATGATCCAGCAGAGTGATTGGGAATGGAGGATTGCATGCTGCATTTCAAAACTGATGGTTGATTGTCTTTTAGCTTCGGAATGCAGCTTTGTTCCGCAGCTAACTGGCAATTCCGCAACCATTTTTATGCTTTTGTAGGTTATAGGTGTCAAGAGACAAAACGAGCCACATAGGTAGCTGGTAAAATGTCAGTACATGGATAGTTTGCTATCCCTTTAATCCAAGTCGATGAAAAAGACCCCGTTCAAAGGGAAGTCAAGGTGTGTGTTATCACTAAGTCGCCACACTAAGTCACCACACTAAGTCACCGCATGTCAAAAAAAAAAACGATTTTGAATCAATGAAATGAATACATTATTTGCTCACTTTTCTGAAGGTATTGATTAATTTTGGACTGATGATGAAAAATGAATGGCTAACTTTTTATTCAAGATTTTTAGCTACACATATTGCGCACGTTCCGCAACTAAAGTCATTCCGCAGCTAAAGCCATTCCGTAGCGGAAAAATCTCATTGTTCAAATCAACCTAACTTTCTCATACGAAATCAGATTTTGATGATTCAAGTGTCGTTGGAAAGATCTCGACAAGATCTACACAATGAGAAATCCATCATCAGAGTTTGAAACAGTAACAATGAAATAAATTTCTGAAAAGAAGCAACATTCAACTTGAGGCACTAATTCTAAAGTAGGTATAATTCTTTTGATTTTCTTTTGTGAACTTGTTTCATTAATACAAATTCTTAAGTTTTGTGTGTTAATATCATAACTAGAGAGATTGATCACCTCCCTCCTTTGATAATCTTACATTCCATTGCAGAAGAAGTATTAGTTTTTTTGCAGGTTCCAGGAGGAAGGACAAATGACTACAAGTGAATAGTGTCTTTCTAAGAGACCAATTTGTTTCATAAGGGGATGATCACAACAAAGAGGAAAATATGCTAATGCAAAGTTAGATCCAAACACTTGCAAAACTTTTAGATACTATTGTCTCCATCACATCCATACTTCATAATAAACCATTCACCTCATTTTCCTTCATATTTTCCATTTACATTCACATACACTTTCCATTACTTTTTGTCCACTCAAAACCCACAAATAAAAGCAAGCGGCTCATTTACATGCTTATTGCCCATTGCCATTTCTACTTTCCATTGCCATCTTCCATTTTCATCTTCCCTTTCCTGTCATTTTCATTTTTCAAATAAGCCCTGCTTCAATGCAAATTATTGAGTCCATAGTCCTTTGAGTCTAAGTTCCTTGCAAAAACATCTTGAGGCTTGCATGCCTTAATGACAAGTCCTCATGCCAACAAACAATGAGAATACATTAATGTCCCTTGTTCATCGGATCTTCTAGGTGACTCGACATCGGCAAATTCATTCGTACCTAGCAAGATGTGTTTGGGCATCTTGACTCTCATTGTCATCAATGGTGAGAGTTTTCATGTTGACTAGTGGCATCCATTGATGGCCACTAAGTCGACAATTTCCTACTATGTTCGACATCAGAACATCTTTTCACATAGTAGGAATTGTGCCAATGAGTTTTGAAGACATAAAGACTATTATTTTCAATATTTTGGAGTAGATTCAACAAGTTTTAATAGAAGCAATAAAAAGTCATCTTGACTTTTTTATCCATGACTCTTTTTGTCCAGCCACTTGAAAAAGTTGTAGAGTTGAGGCTTCTGTGATCCATCATAGTTATAAGAAGAATTTCGGCATAAATCACATAAGGAAAGACATTTGCCGACGCATTTCGAACAATCTAGTGTTAGACGAGATCTGTCTCCTCAACTTGTCCTGACGATGAACCACACTAGTTGGTTTGAAACACGTCGGCAAATGTCTTTCCTTATGTGATTTACACTTGAAAAAGATTATGATCATAATTTAGTAGCCACCACACATACAACTCATCCATTTCAAAGGGTAAGTTAAGGTACGTCATTTTCTAACTTTTGACCATAGAATTCCAAAAAAAGTTAGAATGATAATTGTTGGAAAAACATTTCTCTTCCTCATTTCATAAAATTGCCAATACTATTAGTTGGGGGGGAATACATTCACATTCATATCTTGCCATGTTCATATCATATTCAGAATCCCACATACTTCCAAAATATATTAACTATTACATTGTTATTATGAGCATACAATGGCTTTTCAAAAGTGGTTAAAGGATAATTGGATACAAACACAATCATAGTTGTCACACAAGAACCAACCATCATGCAATCCAATAAAGTTATACTTTGCAACAGTAATCAAAATATCATTATGCAAAGTTCAAAGATCAAAATATAATGCAACAACAAAATATGGTTGGAACACAAGAACCAACCATGTTGCAATTCAAGTAAAACACTTTGCAGAAGTATGAAGTTATTAAATGATATCATGCAAAGTTAAGCCAAAGCTCAAAGATCAAAAGAATTAATGTAATATATATTGCATTAGGACATGCAATAGCTTCAGTTGGAGGGTATGTTGGGTCTTGAAATTGTCATTCATTTCCATTACACTTTCACTATTATGTCCATTATATCACCTCCATTTCACTACCATGTCACTACATTCATCTCGCTTTCATTATCATTGGGCCACATTTATGTTTTTCCAAACTTTATTAATTCTTTGCCTTTTTTAGTGAATATGTGGTTAAAAATTAGAAAATAATGTGCATATGTTTATACCTAACAAGTGGATTGAGATTGTTGACATGTGTAGGTCAAAAGGAGGCTTCTACGAGACCTTTATGTGGCACTCTAAGGCCAAATTCGAATTTGAGTGGAGAGAATCATGGGATCATAAGGATATGTGTCACATCTCCTAATTGTATTGAAACTCTAAGAAGGCATGTGTCTTATCAGTTCCTATTTTGATTAGGACTCTAGAGGTAGAGGAAGAGATTCATGGACTCTCATTAATGAGATGAATTCTCAACGTTTTGTATAAATAGGAGATCTCTCTCCTTCATTTGTTAGTTATTAAGCTTTTAGTTTTTTAGTCTTAGCTTTTGTAGCTTGGAGCTTGTAGTCTTTTCCTTTATGGCTTTGGAAAGCTTTGGAGAGCTTTGTTGTACTTTGTAATTTTGAAAAAATTGAATAAAGCTTTGATGTTTTCAACACGGAAGGAGATGTGAAGTAGATGTCATGGAGCCTATTAGAATGTAAGGTAGAGTAGATTTAATTTTGTAATTTTGCTTTGATTTCATTCAAGTATGTCATTTTATTGCTTTCAAGTTTGATAGTTTAGATTTTCCATTCATGCAATTTTAATTCATACAAGTGTGTTCAACCGGTTGATTGTAGATTAGTTTTTCTTTACATGTTTCTTGTATTTGCTTATTAGATTAATCTCTCATGCTATATGATGATATTTCCAGAGCCTTTAGCTTAAGACTAATTTAGAAGTTAATTGGCGAAATAGTATGATTATAGGTGAGATTATTGGCTTTGCTTTTCATTAGTGTAAAGTTAGATAGTTTAATGTCATTTATTTCATGCTATATGATGATATTCCCGGAGCCTTTAGCTTAAGACGGATTTAGAAGTTAATTGGCGAAATATTATGATTATAGGTGAGATTATTGGCTTTGCTTTTCATTAGTGTAAAGTTAGATAGTTTAGTGTCATTTCTTTCATGCTATATGATGATATTTCCGGAGCCTTTAGCTTAAGACTGATTTAAAAGTTAATTGGCAAAATATTATGATTATAGGTGAGATTATTGGCTTTTCTTTTCATTAGTGTAAAGTTAGATAGTTTAATGTCATTTCTTTCATGCTATATGATGATATTTCTGGAGCCTTTAGCTTAAGACTAATTTAGAAGTTAGTTGGCGAAATATTATGATTATAGGTGAGATTATTGGCTTTGTTTTTCATTAGTGTGAAATTAGATAGTTTAATGTCATTTCTTTCATGCCATATGATGATATTTCCGGAGCCTTTAGCTTATGATTGATTTAGAAGTTAATTGGTGAAATGTTATCATTATGGATGAGATTATTGGCTAACCATTAGTTTAAAAGCAGTTTCAAGTTTTACTTTTTCCTTTAGTTTAATTGCAGTAGTTTTATTTTTGATTTCTTGGATTTCATTTAGCTGTTATCATTTTTTCTTTCATTTCATAGACATTTTGTCGGCTTAGTTTAAAGTTTTGATTTGTTTCATTTTCTCCTTTCTTTAGAAATTAGGATCTAACATTAGAAGTCATTAGATTTAATTGTCCATTAACATTTAGATATTTCACCTAGAAGCATAGATTTTCTTTCTTAGATTAATTTCCTTAAGCATAAGAAACAAAACCCCCAAAAACAACATAAACTATAAAACAACGAAGTAAGAAAAAGGGTTAACTAAGCACATATGGTGCACCACACTTCATCAGTTTACGATACTTGGATTAATAATTTATGTAGAGCAGTTTAAGACGTTAAATTGACTACACAGGGTTCTCATGTTTTGGGTGAGTTGGATTTTCGGATGGATTCGAAGCTGAGTGAGGTGTATCTCTGAAAGAAAGAACACATGGCCTAGTGATCCCTGAACTGAAATGTGGACGCGATAAATCCACTGGCCTAGTTGCCCCTGAACCAGACTATGGGTTGTGGTAAAGCCAGGTATTTTGTGCCTTAGTGTGCCTATGAATCCTTGACTGGTTAATGGTGGGATACATGGTAAATCCTAGAGGTGGGTGCTCTTCATCAGGCCTAGTAATCCCAGGATGGGATGTACAGTAAACCCTGGAGAGTGGAGTCTTGGTTAGGGCCTAGTGATACTGGATGGATTGTGGTAAAGCCCAGAGACTGGTGTCTCGATTATGGCCTAGTGATTCCTAGATTAGATTGTTGATTGCAGTAAACACTAGAGACTAGGAGACAAGAAAATTCCTCACAGTGTAGGTGGAGAAATCCAGTGGCATCCATGCTTGTTTTGGTCTACTGATCCAATGTGGATTGTGTTAAAGCCTGGTTTCTATTGATGAGGGTGAGGTAGTTTAGCCTCGGGATGCCCTCATTGGTTCTTTTGGTTTGCGTCCCACATTCATGCTTGGAATATGGCACAACCACATGGTGGTGATTGGATGAACATAGATTTGGCTTAGCCAATCTATGGTGGGATGGAACCTGGTAGTCTCACACTAGGTTGGCTTTTGCATTCATTAATAATAGGTTCTTTCCTTGGTCTCTTATGTGTAAATGTATCTATTTATATGTGTATTTTATGGCTGATGTATCCTTAATATTTTTGTTGTTATTATGTTGGTTAGCTTGTATTATGACAGTGATGATGTATGACTCTTTTCATGTTTCTATTTGTAAATGAATGAATAATTTATCTATGTCCTAATATATGATAATGCAACTAATGATATAAGGGAACAATGTTCCTTAATGATTCTCAGATAATTATGAGACCACTATGCTCAGATTTGTTGTTTAAAGCTATAGATTACATATTTGTGACATGTTTTACGAAATGCCTATCATGGCTAGTAGGGGTCTAGTCTAGTTCTTGTTGATGTTTTTGCAAATGTATCTTTGTTCCACTGTGAATTTTCATCCATATCCCTAGAGCCCAAGTCACTGCCCAAAACTCACCTATGATGGATCCTTGGAAGCACCATTTCCCTTGTTGTGGGAGCATCCATAGCCCCCAGACGCACCCTTGTCCATATGAAGGGAGAATCTAGGGTTTTGATGCAATAAAATTTCAGTTGATCTCAGGGATTGATTACTTGAGTGGTCGGGATGGCCCATGTGAGTTCTGTTGCTGATGTGGAAGGTTTGTGTGGTGTGTTTCTATCGATTCCACTTTCATAAGGTGACTTAGCATGTTGAATCCCATTATAGTGGTTTCTCATCGCATATTTACCCCAGGTTACTTGGATAGATGTCAGATGAGGGTGTTACAGAGTGGTATCAGAGAAAGTTGTGCTCTCTTTGGGTCATATTAGATACAACAGAGTGGTATCATAGCCATGGTTCAACCCTTGGAATGGATGGGCAGAATTTGTTTTTCATGCATGCATGACAGTTGCATATGTGTTCTTTATGTTTTTGGACTATGTACTTATTGTGTATGCATGGTGGTGGTCATTTCGTCATTGTGTCGCCATGTAGGAGTTGATGATGTTGTTGTCGCGATGTGCTTGTCATGAATGAATGTTGGTTGTATATGCATTTGTTATGCATGTCAGTGTCTATATGTTTTTATGCATGCATTGTCATGGTTATGGTTATGCATGTATGGTAGGCAAGACATGCATTGTGAGGTCACTGTATGCAATTAGGTCATCATGATGTTATTTGTACATTATGATGCTAATGTGTTGAATGAGGTAAAGTAGGAAATGAAGACTATTAGAGCGAGGTTACAACACTAAACTTTGAGGCAAGAGCATGTCGTCAGACATGCTTGTATGTTGGGCATGCAAGTATGTAGGTTAAGGATTGTTATATGCATTATGGTTATGTGTATGTCTTTCATTCTATTGATGTTATGGTTACATACATGATCAATTCTAGTTGATTAGTGTAGTCATATGCATGTGTCAGATAGTCATGAATGATAATAACCTATGGTTGTATGCATTGTTGTCGTTGTTTTATGTTAGTTAACTTGATGATTATGTTATATGTTATTGATGAATATGTTATATGTTCACTTGTAGTTAGCTCGATGATTATGTTATATGTTGTTGATGAGCATGTTATATGTTAGCTTATTGTTGTTAACTTGATGATTAGGGTTATAGCATTAATATCTTGATGTTATATGTATGATGCTAAATTGGATTGGTCTATGCAAATGGTTAGGGTTATGACATTAAGGTATGAGTTAATATGTTGTGATATAATGTCAAACTAATATAGACTGATGGTGCAAATGTGATTATTATGCATGAATGATAATAATTTATGAGTTTATAATGTGAACATGTTAGCTAGCTACTGTTATGGATATCATAACCGTATTTATTGTTCAGTTGATATGTTGTGAAGTTATATCGTGCTAATCTACCTTGATAGTGTAGAGAAGATAGCCTCCCCTAAGATACATTAAAGTATGAGTTTGCTTATGTCGTATATTTGGTGCTTAACTATTTGATTATGTCGTCTAATTGGTGTTTGATTGTTTGGTTTCTATTATGTCATCTAGTTGATTTATCTAACATGGTACATTTATAGTTTGTTTGAAAGTTTGATTAATTTCATGATATGAGTATGTGTCTATAAGATTGCATGAAGAAATGATCTTGTTTTAAGATGGTCGTACTAACACATATGTGTTGAGACAGCTTATATGTGCTTGAGTGTAACATTATGTGTTATGACTGATGAATGTGAGTTGATTTTGATTATGACATGACTGTTAGACTTGGTGAAGGTTGATTTCCAAGTAATCGATATGTTGCCTTGATCTTTGGAACATGTGATTGACATGTGTGAATAGTTCCAAGGTAACATGCTTGGTATTAGTAGGTAACTAGTATGTTGTTACATTTACTTATGCACTGACAATTATGTGTTTATGGTAGTATGATGTAGGGGATTGCATGGAAAAATAGATTTCCATGGAATATTAAAGAAGGCTCGAGTTGAGCTTTCACTTGGAGTCATTGGGAACCATGGGGATGGAGTCATGGTGTTTGTTTCTAGTTTCATTCTTCTATATTTTGTGATTTGTTGTGCTTCATTTGTAGTCTTGATTGTGTCTAGTGCATGATCATGCCACTTTGGTTGTGGTGCCATATTGTTATTAGTTTTCATGGTTTTCTTCTTGTTGTTTCTTTTCCTTGTCCTTGTGTTTTATGTTTTGAGTCTTGGGAATTGGTTGGGAAAGAAGAAAGTTGATGGAACTCTGGGAGAGTTGTGTGGGACCCAAGACATGATGTAAGGCCTCAATGAAGCTCAGTGCATGTATAAGGGAAACTGAAAGAAAGCGTATGGAAGCTAGTTGGATTAGTTGGGTCCATTGAGGTAAATGGATGGTGATAGGACAATCATGAGAAGAGTAGTCAGGAAATGTAAAGTGAATGGATGTGATTCCTTGGCTATGTGGGAACAATTATTCTCAAGGTTGTAGACGTTGTGTATGGGTGAAGGAAGTTCTCTTCACCTTGACCTTGAGATCTAGTAATTATGTTGTGATCATGATTATTTTATGTTAATGTTTATATGCATATATGTATGTATGTCGTTGTCTGATAGGGTCACCAGGGATCATTCATGTGGAGGAATGATTTCTTATGCAAGTGAATGACATGAAGAGGTTCCTGGTTTACGAGGAATCAAGTGGGAAGAATATTCATGACAAATATATGAGGTCAGTATCATATGGATATGAATTGATATTATGTCATTATACTATGTCTATATTTATGTTATCACAAGCTATGCTGAGAAATACATCAACGGAATGAAAACAACATGATCTGCGGCATGCTAAGATAAGCATGGATGGCAGAGAGACATTGGAAGCAAGGTTGCTTGGTAGAGGTTGTATGGTTTTGGATGTGCAGTTATATTGTTGTATATATGTTGTGCATGTTGTATATTTAGTGATTATACCTATGGTGATGTGTAATGTTCTATATGTACTATTATGTACATATGATGTTGTATGCATGTTGTATATATGGTGTTGTGTGTATATTACATATGCAGTGTTGGGTATAGATGGTGCTATGTACATGTTGGATATGTAGTGTTGTGTACATATCGTATATGCACATGTTGGATACGCGATGTTGTGTGCATATGGTGTTGTGCGCATGTTGGATATGCAGTGTTGTGTACATATGATGCTATGTACATGTTGCATATGTAGTGCTAAATACATACGGTGTTGTGTGCATGTTGTACATATGGTACTATGTACATATGGTGTTATGTGCATGATTGTGCATGTTGTGCTATGTGCACGTGGTTATGTGTACATGTTGTACATATGGTGTTGTGTGCAAGTGGTGTTGTGTGCATGTCGTGCATGTGGCATTGTGTACATGTGGTGTCGTTTACATGTCGTGCATGTGGTGTTTTATACATGAGATATTGTGTACACATTGTACAAGTGGTGCCATTGACATATTGCATTGTGTACACATTGTGTAGGTGGTGTTGTGTACATGTGATGTTGTGCACATATTGTGCAGATGGTGTGGTGTATAGGTGGCACTGTGTACATGTTGTAAATATGATACTAGTGTACATGTGGTATTGTGTGCATCTCATACATGGTGTGTTGCAGGCATGCGATACTAGTATGTGCATTGCGCAGTCATGGTATCATGACATGTGTATTCGTTGTTTTGTACTATGTGTACGTATGTATATTGTGTTGTACACCAGATGTAGGAGTATGTATTGTGTTGTGTTGTACACCAGCTGTGGGTGTATGTGTCATTATGTATATCAGGTGTAGGTGTATGCATTGTGTGATTTCATATGATGTGTGTGGATGTATGTGTTTTCATGTTCATTATGTATGTGTACGTGATTGAAGAGAAGAAAAGGCACTGGGTGCTTGCCGGAGTGGTAACCGATTCAGTGTGTGTATAGAACAAACAAAGGAAGAAGTAAAGACTAATGAAGGATAAGCATTAGTATTTTATTTCAGTTTTGTTATACATATGACCTATGATTCTGATTTATGATGGTTATATGTGATCTATGATTCTGGTTTATGATGATTACATGTGATTCATGATTTTGATTTATCATGGTTGTGTTTTGAGCTACCCTAATGTGACATATTTATACATAATGATTTGACCAAAGATGCTAGTTTGACTTGTTGTGACATGAATTAAACAGGATTGCAAGTGTGTCTTATTGACGAGCTACCAATGAGGTGTGATGTGAATTTATTTCAATTTATTTTAAATCTAATGGAAGTTATGTGCTTAGTACAAGAAAGCATGGGAAATGCCCGGGTTGAGTGGTTGAAATCGACTGCAAGAATTAGTAGGAGCAACAAAAGGAATTTAAACAAGTAGTAGTATGTTGGTAAAGCACTTTAGGAGCAGGTCCATTGTGGGAAACTGGTACCCGAAAGTTTCCATTGATTTCCATTACCATGCTATGATCGGTATGATGGTTTTGAGGTAGGTATATGCCTTGGTTGTTCTTCCTTCTGATTCGAGGAAACCTTGCCAAGGGATGGATCACCCGGGATAGGGGATGTCAGGGAACTTGGATGGTGAGTGATTGCATGGAAGGGGTGACTGGATTGCCCGAGGGACTGTGTAGCAGAGAAGCGAAGGTCTGTGATGAATTTGTTTTGTTCATTAGCATTTTAAGATGGAATCAGATGCATATTAGGATTGCACCCTGGAACAATGAGTTGGTAACTGTTCATTGAGGGGAAATGTAGCACGGGATTGTAGTACTAGAAATTAGATGGAGCTTTGAATTTGACAGTGGATTATGGAATTCCTAGGAAGGAGGTGAATCCTAGTACTACTTTTGAGGGTGGAGGTGTGATCCTCTCGATTCGCTTGTTTATTGATATGGGAACTGTATTGTTTTATTTGTTGGTGGAGAAAATGTGTATATGTGTATATTATTGTAAATACTATATCGAGTTGGCTTATAAAGCTCCATAGATAGTATAGTTATTTTCTAGTTGAAGAAAATGTGATTAAGTATATGTGGTTGTTATTGTAAATACCATCATGAGTTGTGTTATATATCTCTAGTAAACTGTATGATTGTCATGTTTCAGCAGTGCCATATTGTAAATATTACAACGAGCTATGTTATAAATCTCCAATTTTGTTTTCAACAGTCTTGTTAGTTATATGTGTCATTGAACGTTGAGGATAGTGTTCCCCCAAGGGGGAGGGTTCTGTAACATCCCTGGTTAAAAATACATGTAGAAATAAATAAGACCACGGTCATGGGACACATATTCCAAGAAGAATGGTGTGAAATACATCCTAGTTGGTGTTCATTCGGTTTATTATGTCTAACGAAATTGGCAAAGGCAATAGAAAAGGAATTTGGAAAGGAAAAATGGCATTTTTCACACATTTATTTATGAAAATAATGGAAATTAGGATAAAAGGAAGGTGAAAGGTCACAGGTTGCATGTGAGGAGGAAAATAATGGAAAATGAAGAAAATAGAGGCCTCATTCATAAAAAGGCTTCTAAGGATCGGTTGGCAAGCTTTTGAAAAGTTTTGGTGGAGCTCTCTTCTAGTCTCTCTCTCTCTCATACTCTTGGACACTTGAGTTTTCTTGGAGCACGTTGACATTGGATCAAGAAAGGAAAAAGAAGGCAATAGGAAGGAATGAAAAAGCAAGGAAGACAAGATCAAGCAACTAGAACAAGATTCTTTGTAGGTATTGATTTGCATGTGTGTTTTCCTTGCTAGATTTGGCATGCATGGTATTGCATGTGGCTCTTTACTGTCATGGCATGGGTTTTGCCAAGTGTGACAGTGCTTTCAGCCTAGCCTTGCCATTTTTGAATAGTGATGGTGTGATCAGGTTCGCATGTTTTGGTTGAGATAGATTATCAGGTGGATTCAATGCTGAGTGAGGTTGATCTCCAAAAGAAAGAACACATGGCCTATTGTTCCTTGAATTAGACTGTGGATTGCGATAAATCCACTGGTCTAGTGACCCCTGAACAAGATTGTTGGTTGCGGTAAAGTCAAGTATTATGTGCCTCTGTGGGCCTAGTAATTCTTGACTATTAACGGGGGGATATAAGATAAATCCTAAAGGTGGGTTCTCTCCATTAGGCTTAGTAATCCCAGGATGGGGTGTATGGTAAAGCCTAGAGAGCGGAGTCTCGCCGTTAAAGCCTAGTGATCTGGGATGGATTGTGGTAAAGCCCAAAGACCAGTGTCTCAGTTATGGCCTAGTGATCCCTCGATCGATCTATGGATTGTGGTAAAGCCTAGAGACTAGGAGATAGGAAAATTCCTCACGGGGTAGGTGGAGAAATACGGTGGGATCCACGCTTGTTTTGGCCTAGTGATCCAGTGTGGATTGCATTAAAGACTAGTTTCTATCGATGAAGGTGAGGTGGTTTAGCCTCAAAATGCCTTGGTTGGTTCTTTTGGTTTGAGTCCTACAATCATGCTTGGAATATGGCATGGGGGTGATTTCCTAAAGAGATATTTGGCTAATCCAATCTATAGTTGGGTGGAACGTGGTAGTCCCACACCGAGTTGGATTTTGCATTCATTAATAATAGGTTCTTTCCTTGGTATCTTATGTGTAAATGTACTAGTTTATATGTGGATTCTATGGCTGATGTATCCTTGATATTTTGTTGTTATTATGCTATTTATAAGCATGTATTATGGCAATGATGATGTATGCATCTCGTCATGTTTTTATTTGTAAATAAATGAACAATGTATCTATGACCTAATAGATGACAATGCAACTAATAATATTAGGGAGAAATGTTTCTTAGCGATTCTCAAATAAGTATGAGACCCCTATGCTCATATTTTTTGTTTAAACCTATAGATTACATATTTGTGTCATGTTTGACGAAATGTCTGTCATGGCTAGTAGGGGTCCAATCTAGTCCTTGTTGATGTTTTTATAAATGTACCTTTGTTCCACTGTGAAATTTTATTTCTGAAGGTGTCATTGAGTTCTGGGCAGTGACCTGGGCTCTAGGTCTGAAAAATTTGCACAAATCCCAGAGCTGTAGGCACAACACTGGGGAAAAAAGTCCTTGGAAGCACCCTTTCCCTTGTTGTGGGAGGGTCTAGAGCCTCCAAGAAGCACCCTTGTCCATATCAAGGGAGCGTTTAGGGGTCTGATGCACTAAAACTTTAGTTGATCTTAGGGGCTAGGTGCCTGAGTGGTTGGGATGACTCCTGGGAATTTTTGTTGTTTATGTGGAAGGTTTGTGTGGTGTTATTCCGTTGATTCTACTTCCTTGAGGTGACTTAGGAGGTTGAATCCCATTATAGTGGCCTCTCATCGTATATTTACCCTGGTTGGCTAGTTACTTGGGTAGATGTGGGATGAGGGTGTTACAACTTACAACATTGGTTGGTAATTAGATGGTGTCTCCCATGTTCAACTTCAGCTCACTAATTCACATGGTTAGACTCATACATTGGATGATCAAGTGAATGATAGAGAAGACCCTGGATCTGCTTCCATCCATCCTGGCTACATTTTTAGGATTAATGAAAGATTACAAAGCATGATGGATATGATCATACCATCATCCAATCATGAATCCATGCATAATCATCAATTGACATGAATTTTTGATATTTGTACATCTAACGTTGGCTTCTGTGTTGAGTATGGGTATGCCTCCCTCAGCAAAGATATCATGATGAAAATGTATTGTAATAGATGATGATCTAACCAGTTGTTTTTAATTCAAACTTGTCACAAGGTAAAGCACTTCAGTCATCAGTTTCCATTTCTGACTTTGTGCTTTAGGGGGAAATATTTTATAGGCCATTTTGTCACATCTCATCAATAGGCCTACAAACTGGATCAATAGACATCCATGAACATCTTATCCTCATCCCTACACAAAGCCCTAAGTATGACACTCCCAAATTCCTGAGTTTCTGACCTTGACTACTTCATTTAAGTGCTTTTAAGGCCCAATGCACCGTGGCCCTCAAGGGACCTACATTCACCAACAGGTTGCTTAGTTTTTCACCCTCTCCGATCAAAGTAGGTTGTCCCTTGTTGGGGGTGCACTAATTCTAGAAATTCGGGAAAAATAAAAATAATCCCAAAGCTTCCTCTTCTAGAAGCCTCCAGAAGTTGTTACAATCATTTACCTTGGACAAGAACTTTGAGTCTTATCTCATCCTACCTTGGATATTTCACTTCTTATTGTTAATTTTTCTTAGGGATATATTGTTCTTTGCTTTGATAATTTCATTTCTTCATTAACACTTTAATTTCACCACATAACATCATAACATTATTCATATTTACATCATTATTCATCATCATATGAACCTATGTAGAATGAATAATATTGCCATCATCACTGCAGTAGAACATAAAGGAAGAATAGAAGAAAAGCATGCACACATAGAGACACCAGGATTGGTTAGAGACTAGGGCAAAACCCATTATGGGGAAAACCCTTGCAAATTCTTCTTCTTAGATTGTCATCAAATAATTCAGAAAAAGAGAGTACAATAATCCATATCTTCATCTATGCAACTAACCAACAAAAGAACTACAACATCAATGAAATGAACCCAACAATGTATATGCTCAAAACTCTAATTTAGAAGACTGTAATGAATTGTCATTGTCTGCAGTCATTACCGAACCATGCATAAACTGAGTGAAATATTTGAAAGATTGAGATTTCATATTTTAGATCTCGGTCACATGAAGGAGGTGTCATGCAAGTGACTATAGCTCTCCTAGTCACTCCCTTAAGCTTATAAGCATGCAAGTGACTGGGGTTAAATTTTGACTGCAAAAACCCTAAACCCCTAGTTGCATGGATGCAGAGTTGTCCATGCAAGTGGAAGGCTCTAGTCATATGGATGAGGTTTTTTGCATGTGACTACAATCGAATCCTTTCTATTTTTTGCTGGTGACTAGGGCCCAAAACCCTAAATCAGAAATGTGAGCTTCAGACCCTACAATTTCACCTCATAGGAAACCCGATCCTCTATGAATGAGTGTCATACCTAAGCGAGCCAAAAACCAAGATAGAAGAGTGTCTCATCATTGTGTCCAAATGAGGTAGAGGGCACTTTTATAAATAGCCTTTCAAGGTGGTCCACTTTGCTTTAGGGTTGACCTTATCAAATGTGCACATGTGGGCTTTTCTTCATAAGTACACTTTCCCTTATTCGATTTAAGTGATCTTTAGGTCGATTTTGGTCCTCTCAAAAATAAGAATTCAATGCAATAATTATCTCCATCAAGTGAGTTGTTCAAAGTTGAATTTGACAACAATTACATATTTTTAGCACTTATCCCTTCAGCTCATCCTCCTATCAAGAGTGGATCTCAAGTCTAGATTGGTGAATGGATAAGAATTCCTAAACTACCATCCTCTCTTATATATTTATTTCCATCCACAAGCTAAAGGTTGGAGTTTGGAGACTAATCATATCCTTATGTTGCTTCTTTGATCATAAGAGAGTTATCATTCCCATGCATTAGGGTGAATTTGAGGTGTACATTGTGGCAAGGAAGGAAAAGTCAACTTGGGGAGATTTCTACAAGAGAAACTTCCATTTTTTGTTATAAAATCTCTCCTTTCATATTAATACAAAGAGTATACCATTTTCCTATATGTTTTATGTTCTTTTGACATTCATGTATTTCAATGTTATGTTAATCCATTGAATAGAGTGATTGGATAATTCTACATAGATGTCATATATCTTGGGATTGTGTTGATTGTTTGTTTAGATTCTAATTATAGCGATCAGAGCTACGGTTGGACCTTACAAGTTGTTGTAGTGGCTACCACTACCATCCAAAAATTTGCCTAAGCTTCGTTTTGGAGCCTCCCTACTAAAATCCCAGCAGCTTATCTCACACTGCCCAGGTACTTGTGCTTTCATTGAGTTTTATCTTTCACTTTACATCTTGTGTTTGCTTACTTATTGTGCTATCTAACCAAAATTTGACCTCTTCACTTGGTTGTGATCCGGTTCTAGCACTACCTTGACAATCTGCACAATCCTAGAGGGTAACCAGCCTTACTCTCAGGAAATGCGCAGTTCAACCCAATAGTGAGCTTCAACTCCAGGATTGCACAAACTCGGCTGGAAGCTTGTCTTTAGCTAGGAAAATGTATAGAACATGAGAGGTATCCAAATCCACTCAGCTTAGGAATTACACAAAAGAATTCCCTTAGCTGCTGCCTGATGCATGTGTTGGTAAGTTGACTAGTTCCCTTGGAACTGTGTAATTTCTCCATGCATGTATGGCATCCTTTCCTGAAAAAGAAAAAATGCAAAAAGTGAAAAATCATCCCTAAAAATAGGATCTATTTTTAGGAGTTGTAGTTACACTTGAGCTAATTTTAGAAATTGTCGCTAAGTGTTGCTTTTTCCTAGCTTTTTGGCCTTCGCATCATAAACCCTAAATTGACTCAATCTGTTTAATGGGTGCCGCCAGAGCTCATTTTCACATTTGAAAATGGAGATTTGGAATTCTCGAGGCATCTAGGAACCTTCGGCACGGTCTTCACAGCCTTTTTGGGTAAGTTTTTCTTTTCTAGTCTTTTTCTTCTTTCTCTGCTGCTATTGTTTCCTTGGCTTGTGAGAGTGTTGTTTTACCCATTGTATTGAACGATTATTGGCATTTTTATTTTTTTTAGCTTGTAGAAGCATTATTTTAATTTTCTCATTAGCTTTCCTAAGTGTCGCATGCATAACCCAGTTTTTGCACTAGTATTCATCGTTGCGGCGACTCTCTCCACAAGCTTCATTGTTCTTTGTTTCGATTGATTCCTGCACTTGTTTTTATTGCATGCATTTTTGTTAACTCAAATCTACACCAACCTTCAATCACACATTCATATATGCTCATTTTCATGTTTCCCTTAGGAAAATTTGGGCTTCCTTGGCCCGGATCTAGCACTTCCCAGCATGCTCTGCGCATTTCTGGATCTCAAGGCTCTCCCTTGGCTCTAGGAATTGTGCAGAGGCTGCCAATAACTAGCCAACTGTGCACTTCATAGTTCCAGGAGCCAGTCCTAGAGTCTTGGCCACTAGGATTGTGTAATGTCCAGTCCTAGCCAACATCAAAGCCAACACTACAAGAAAAAAGGTCATTGGTGAGGGTCATGCCTGTGACGAACCTTTAAGGTCTGTTACCAATGTGACATATGATGATGATCTTTAAAAAAGTGTTGATGTAAGTGTATATAGTGATGGTCCTTTAAGGTTTGTCACCAAAGCCGTTTTCAATGAAACTTTTGGTGAGGGTCATTAAAGATTTGTCACTAATTCTCTCTTTGGTGACACTTTTGGTGAGGGTCGTTAAATGCCCATCACTAATTCTCTCTTTGGTGACACTTCTAGTGACGATATTTTATTGACCATCACCAATGATCTTTTTGGTTACTTTTGGTGACGGTCAATAAATGTTCGTCATCATTGATCATTCCAATGAGTTTTTTATGACGCCTCATTCCTGTGACAGACCTTTAAGGTCGATCACCAATGTCGCATATGGTGACGGTCTTTAAAAAATCATTGTTGTAAGTGTATATAGTGATGGTCCTTTAAGGTTTGTCACCATATCCATTTTCAATGACACTGTTGGTGAGGTTCGTTAAAGGCTCGTCACTAATTTTTTATTTGGTGACAATTTTGGTGAGGATTGTTAAAGGCCCATCACTAATTCTATTTTAGGTGACACTTCTAGTGATGATATTTTATTGAACCTCACCAATGCTCTTTTTGGTTACTTTTGGTGATGGTCAAAAAATGTTCGTCATCATTTATCATTCCAATGAGTTTTTGATGA
>APFE031077069.1:275200-316707 GCA_000404065.3 Pinus taeda | reverse complement strand
TTCTTCCAATGCATTACAAGATATGGTCAGATTCATTTCTTGATGCTCGATGTGATCTTTCACTTCTTGAACATTTTTATTCTTGATATGTCCTTCTATCTTGATAATTTGAGGAGTGGTAATTCCGGCCAATGCATTACAAGATATGGTCAGATTTATTTATTCTTTCTCGATGTGATCTTTCACTTCTTGAACCTTTTTCTTCTTGATATGTCCTTCTATCTTGAGAGTTTGAGGAGTGGTAATTATTGCCAATTCTTTACAAGATATGGTCGGATTCATTTCTTCTTTCTCTGGGGTTGGTTCCTGGTGTATATACTCTTCTTTTGACGTTTCTTGATCCTTTTCTTCCTCCTCTCCACAATCAATGTAAAATATTTTCTTCTCATCACACTTATGACCTTTAATGTATTTGTTATCACAATTGTAACAAAGCCCTTTTTCTCCTTTTTCTTCCAATTGTTGTGGTGTAACCCTTGTAGGTTGTGGAAGGCTAAGAAAAACAACGCTTCCATATTTATAGTTGTGAGGGGTAGACTTCCTTGTTGCCATAATTTTGCTTTCCACTTTGTAACAAAGCCCTTTTTCTCCTTTTTCTTCCAATTGTTACGGTGTTGCTCTTTGTATCCTCATAATGTGCTATCATTTCCTCCGTGAAAATTGACCATATAACAAGTTGTTTACGAGAACAAAGCCCTTATACCATAAAAATTGATCCGGTTCTAAATATGAAGATGCAATACATACCTTTTGTAACAGTGGTACACCATATATATCAAAATATTGCTCCATCTATAGTATCCAATTTACCAGATCCTTGCCATCAAACTTCCTCATGTTGCCTTTTCTTGATTTTAGGAGCTCGATATTGAAACGACTATATCTCTGTAATTTCAAATTTTCCAGTTCTGAAATCGCAGCCTGCAATAGCCCTCCATGTCCTCTTTCCAATGTAACCAATCTGATCGAAATTGAATTCTCCAAGAAAGAGTTATGCACAATCTCCCAAGATGACCTGATTATATACCTTTTCAGAAGAGCGAACTTGTATGAAGTTCCACGTGTCACTGTTTTGACCTTCGCATCTAAACAATATAAACATGAAACTACAGTCTTTCCTCTTTCTGTAACTTCTTACTAAATTTCAATTTGATGCCTAGAGAGAAAGTTATGACAATTTTCCCAAGGTCACTTGTTTAAAATGTAATTATGGAGTCTACAAAAACCCTAACTTCCTCAGATCATATATCCGCCAATATAGCATGACAACATCTGAAATTCGAACCCAAGGTTTATACCACTTTCTTCTCAAATGGTTTTTTTTTAGCTTCTGAAACTTTGTAGCGAACACATTATAGCAAAACTTCCACGACGACCTGTTTTAGATGGAATTCTGGAGCTTGCAAAAACCCTAACTTCCTCAGATCATATCTCCTAAAATAAAGTGAGACAAGATCTGAAATTCAGACTTGAGCTTCAGTGCAATTTCAGCTCAAATGGGTTTTTGTTTTAGCTTTTCAAACGTTGTAGAGAAAAAGTTATAGTGAAAATTCCACGATGACCTGTTTGGAGCAGTGAAACCCTAGAATCCAAAGCTCTGATACCAAATGTTATGAAACCAGCTCACAAAAAGATAGAAAATAAATATCAACGCTTTAGAATTCAACCTCTTTGAGGGGGGAACCTTCTTTACATTACACAAATGAACAATTATTGGATGATACAAATGACAAGGCCTCCTTTCTATATATAGGAGTCTAAGGGGTCATAATATAATTAGAGCCGGCATAACAATAATAATGTAAGGGCACAATAATAACAATAGTGGGCTTCTAAGGGGCACAATAATAACAATATGGGGACTACATGGGCACAACAATATAATAAGGGGGTTGTACTAATAACAATAAAGGGTTACACTAGTAGTACAGAGACCTAAAAAAATTCCTTGTTTCTTTGTTTCATCATTTCATTATAACTTAGTTATTTCATTTATCATTTCATTATATTGTTTTTGCTTAAATTTCTTCACAGTCGTTTAATGGTTTATTTCTTCAACATTTTTCGCTTAATTACAATTAGTATTTTTATGCTTTTAGAATTAGAACTTGTATATATTTTGTAGTCAACATTAGAAGATTAGTTTCATGCTTTTTAGAATTAGAGTTTATATATACTTTGCAGACAACTTTTGAAGGATCATTTTCTTGCTCTTAGAATCATTCAAATTTCAATACTTTGCTTTATAGAAGAAAGGTGTTTAGGATAGATTCATAATGGTAGAACAAATAACATGAGATGATTTAGAATGATACTTAATATAGGTATGACCTATTAGATCAGTCTAACAATAGCTTAACCTCCACTTATTAGTTTTTAGAAATCTAACTCTAATCTAATAGGAACCTAGATAACAACGAAAATCCCAAAACAAATATAACCATCATCTTACAAACTAAAGGAACGACTTCTAACATATATAGTGCACCTGCACTTCATAAGTTTATCGACTCTGGTTGATAATTTATGCTTGCAATTTAAGAATATTAAATTGACCAAGCATTTTGGCGCCATTGCTGGGGAAGTGTAAATAGAAACCTTAAAAAAATCAAATAAAAACATGATATGCATAGGGAAAGAGACTCTAGAGATAGGTTTGTAGGTCGAGTAATAAGTTTAATTCCCACATCATCACTCACTCCACCATGACCACATAGTGCCACACCATAGGCCATCCATAACATGCCAATATAGACTTCCTGAAGTCTTGAGATCCGAAATCCAATCTAAAGGTTCACCAAATACATCAACATAATCTATAATTGAAGTAGATCCTACATCAACAACAAGAATAATTTTCCTATCTTCAACTAGAAAACAACTTCTAGCTCAAGAGTTGGAAGTTCCTACTGAAGAAGAAGAAGAAGAAACTTACTTCAACCATTGATAGAGGAACCAGAAGAACTAGAATAAAAGTTAGATAATACTATTATAGAATCTGATATTTATTAAGAGGAATCCATCATGGTTGAAGAAGGAGAAGGAGAAGTACACAATGTCAATGGTGAACAACATAGGATTGGAGTAGGAGGAGGAGGAAATAGAGGAGGTGGAAGAGGAGGTGGTAGAGGTAGAGGAAGAGGAGATCCATAACCTTTTGGATTGCTTATCCTTGATGAGGATATAATATTAACAATGAAAAATATCTTGCCTTCTATCCTCCCTAATTTTCATGGAATAAGAAGTGAAGACCCAGAGACATTTCTCTTTGAATTTGAAGTATTATGTAGATCATATGATTATCTGCATGATGCTCAAAAACTAAAATTGTTCCCTGCCACTTTAAAGGATTCAACATTAAAATGGTTTATGAGTTTAGGAACAAATTCTATAAGGACATGGGCACAAATGAAAGATGAATTCTTGGAGAAATACAAGGATCATTGTATGCCTCATAGCATTAAAGATGTAGTCTTCAAAATGGTACAAAAAGAAGATGAGAATCTTGAAGATTTTGTCGAAATATTTCTTTATAATATCAAAAGGGAAAAAATGAATAATCTGGATGAGGAAACTTCGAAAGCTTTCGTACTCAAATCCATTAAAGATGAGTGGATTGATCTTCTCAATCTAATGGGAAAAAGGAGATATTTCTTAGTTACCATTTGCAGATATTTGTGATCTATGTGTACATATTTCAAGAGGTAAAGCAAGAACATGGAAACGTTCAAGGGATCCTCTTTTATTAAGAGTAAATAAATCTGCAACCGAGACAATAAGTAGGGCAAAAAAAAGTAGTTTGCTTGATAAATTTAAAACAGATATTTTACAGAGTCTTAGTGAGAAAATTGACACCTTTAAAATACAAAACTAGCAGAAAGTAAAAAATGATGCATTATCCATATTTTGTCTTAGGTGTAGAAAGAAACATGTCCTGAGAGAATGCCCTTTAGATTTAAAAAACATAGAAACCCATGTTATATGTGTGGAAAATCATGATCAAAAGAATGTCCCTCTATAACAGGTCTTAAGGTTGTGTTTAGTGAAGAAGGAATGCTAAATCAGGTAGACCCTCTTTACTTTATTTCCAAAATACCATGGCAAAATCCTCAAACAAATCAAACTCAAGGTTTGAATCCTCAACAATTTGCATAGTCTTCACAAAATAATTGAAAGGATGCCATGGCAGCCTTGGGCTCAAACACAATCTCGGAATCAAGGATGGCAAAATCCTTATGGAAGATATTTTCAATATCAATAATATCTGCCACCTTATCCAAAATTTCCACCACAATACTTCCCTCAAACCAACCAGTTACCTCAAGCTCAAGCTCAAAATGAAAATCCACAACTTCCTTTGCCATTTCCACAAAGACCAAATAAATTACCTGTTCAACCACTCCCAAATCCAAACAATAAAAATTCACAACTTGTTTACAACTTAGAAGGACAAAGTACTCAAACTTATATGGTAACTCCATTAGATCTGAATAATGTTCAATTAAGTTCTGGTAGAGTATTAGAAAGGAAGAAACCATCTATTATTATTCAGGAAACAGAAAAGAATTCTCAAAAAGATCATAATAACTTTGAAAAAGAGATTTCCCTTCCTCAGAAAGAAAATATTGAAACATAAAAAAATCCTACACATTATAATAGTACTCCTATTATAGAACAACCTTCAGTATCCATCTCAAGACCACCTTTTCTTGAAAGGTTGAAAATCAATAAAGGAGTAGAAAAACAAATCATATTGTCTGATTATGATATATTAGATGAATTGAAAATGTCTATATAAAAATTCCTTTATTACAAGAAATAGAAGAAATACCGATTTTTGCAAAAGAAATTAAGGAATTGAGTACTCAAGGATCATGAAGAAAAAGAAAAGAAATAAAAAGAATTCAGCTAGTCGAGAGAATTGCAGATATCATGATGGGGAAGGCTACAATTAAAAAATATTTAGATCTATGAAGCCCCATTGTGAAAACACACATTAATGGAACTGAAATACCAAACACATTGATTGATCTAAAAGAAGCCATAAACCTAATGAGCAAACAAACTATGGATAAACTGAAGCTTCTTAATCTTCAATACACACCAACATTGTTACAATTAGCAGATAGGTATGTAATCAAACCCGATAGTGTGTTAGAAGATATATATGTATCCTTAGATTCTTAGGAATATCACGTTGATTTCATGATTCTAACACTCAAGAATAATTTAGGAGGACATCCATTAATTTTAGGAAGACCATGGTTAGCTACAACTGATGCTTTTATCAGTTGTAGATCAGGAGACATGTTTATCTTGGATGGAAGCTTGATAAAGAAATTTACATTGTACCCACCTGCAAAAACAATGATAGAAGTAGAAAATGAAGAATGGATAGATGATGATAATGATATACAACCAATTTTCACTATTGCACAAATAAATGAAGAGGATCAAATTTTAAATTCAATAGAAAATAATGAACCCTCTTTATAATGTGACAATAGTAAGGATTTTCAAGAACAACGTAATATTGAATATCTATCAACTAGACAAATGTCTTTACATTCTATGGAAAAATTTGGAAACTCTTCAATAGAAATTCTTCTAGGGAAAATTTTGAATATCAATGAAAACTTGGAAGAATTACAAAAAAATAAATTGGTAGAAATATTGCAAAAACACTCTTCTGCATATGCATGGGAATACAATGATATGAAGGGAATTAATCCTAAAGATTGCATGCATCATATTTATATTGAAGAAAATGCTAGACCATTTCGGCAACCACAAAGAAGAATGAATCCAAATTGAAAAGAAATTGTCAAAGAGGAATTGCAGAAACTGTTAAATGTAAATTTCATTTATCCAATATCAGACAGCCAATGGGTTTCACCCCGAGTAATCGTTCCTAAGAAAAATGGAAAATGGAGAGTATGCATTGATTACAGGGAATTGAAAAAAGCTACTTTGGAAGATCATTTTCCACTTCCATTCATAGATCAAGTTTTAGATACATTAGCACGAAAAAAATATTTCTCATTCTTGGATGGTTTTAGTGGGTATAATCAAATTTAGGTAGCACTTGAAGATTAAAACAAAACCACATGCACTTGTCCATGGGGGACTTCTGCTTGCCGATTACTTCCTTTTGGATTATGCAATGCCCCAATAACATTCCAAAGAGCAGTACTAGGAATTTTTTCTGATCTTATTCATGATTGTGTGGAAATATATATGGATGATTTTACAGTTTATGGAAATTCTTTTGAAGAAGCACATGAAAATTTAGAAAAAAATTCTCATAAGATGCAAAGAAGAAAATCTTTCATTAAGTCATGAGAAATGTTTTATGATGTTTAATGAAGGAATTTTTTTAGGTCACCATACTTCAAGAAATGGAATTAAGGTGGACTCATCTAAAGTAGAAATTATTTCCAAATTACCAATGTAGGTTTTAACCCCATATAGAAATTACTTGCATACGAATTCTAAAACACAGAAAATAAACAATGCGAGAGTATAACACATAAAACACATATACACAGAGATTTCCCCCTGGATCCCAAAACTGGGACTACCAGCTTGATTTTTCATTATATTCATTTCAATGTTATAATACATATTTATACATGCCGAAGCATCCAATACCATGGACTGAAAACCATCGTGTCCAAAACCATGTGCGAAAAACATGCACAAAACCATAGGTGGGTCTGCCCAACTTAACATAGTGTCCAAAACCAAAATTTTCTAGGGCACTACCCCAGACCCCATAGAGTGGGGTTACGAGTACCCCTCAAACCCCCTGTGACCTCCTGTCATTGCACAATCGACGCAATGAAGGGGGGGCTCCGCCCCCCTTCTAACCTCCCGGTTAACTACGTGGGCTAGTTGTGGAAAGAATATAACACAACCCAACAAGGCATGCTAGGTGTTAGAAAATTATATATTACATGGCAAGGGAACACATAAAATATATTGTAGAAATATAAACATAGAAAACACAAAACAAAAGAGACACAGATATAAGTGGTTCACCCAATTTGGGCTACATCCATGAAGAAACAACCAATCCTTCCTTTTATATTATTCAACAAACTGAAGAGATACAAACTATAACAGATCCGTTGTAATTACCTCTTCGCTTTCACACAATCTCCTCTCTCTTTCTCACTTAGAATATGGATCTACATAGATGCAATACAATTCCCTCATATGTAGCGAGGGGTTGCCTTATAGGGAAAAAAACCCTAAATTAAACATAATTTCTACAGTCAGATCTCTTCCTAATGAACGACCTAGATTGCTTATGAAATCACAACATTTTTGAAGGCAATTTTACATCTATTTTTAGTTTCGGGAGCACTGCCCCCAATCCCCTGCTGGGGGGTGGCTCCTAAAGAGCGCTGCCACCCCCCCAAACCCCCCTTGTAGCTTAAATATTATAGGCGGCGTTGCCTCCACATTACGAATTGGGGTCTAATGCAATGATACCTATGAATAAAGAATATAATCAGACACCATACCCAAAAATCTCCCACTTCGAAATTGATTATAGAAACTCCATTGCTGCTTCATTTTCTGGACAATGAATCCACTTTGGACCTGATTGTTTCTCATCTTCTTCATCATACTTGAAGACCAACTGAAACTGAGTAGAGTCTTAGTTTCTCCCTAGTTACAACTTTTGTTAACATATTTGCATGATTTTGGTTAATGTGTATCTTTTCCAACTTCAATTGTCCATCTTCCAACACTGGTCGTATGAAATGACACTTGAGTTGCATATGTTTTGTCACTGTATAACTTGCCCAACTCCTACTTTTTACTCAATTCATCTGGAAACATTTGTAACCAAATCATTTCTTTACTAACCTCTGTAGCAACAACATACTCTGCTTCTATTATTAAGAGTGCAAAAACACTTTGCAGTTTTGAAATCCAATTGACAGTTGTTCCACCTACAATAAACACATACCCTATTGTGCTCCTCTTGTTATCTCTATCACCCACCATATCGACATCAACATATCCCTCTAGAGAAATGTTTTAACCACCAAAGCATAATGCTTGATTTGTGGTACCTCCCAAATACTTGAGAATCCACTTCACTACCATCCAATGTTCTTTTCTTGGATTGTTCAGGTACCTGCTTACAACTCCCATTACATGTGCAATATCAGGCCTTGTGCAAACCATTGCATACATTAAGCTTCGAATTGCTGATGCATATGGAACTTTAGACATATAATCCATTTCTTCCCGAGTCTTGGGACACACCTCCTTAGTTTGAAATGGCTAGCCAAAGGTATACTAACTGGTTTTGCATTTTGCATATTAAATATTTTCAACACATTTTCTATGTACTCACTCTGAGACAATGTTAATTTTCGATTCTTCCTATCTCTAGTTATTCTCATACCAAAGATTTGTTTTGTAGCACACAAATACTTTTGAGCACATTTATTTCCTGCATGTTAGAACCTGTAATAAGCATGTCATCTACATACAATAACAATATAATATAACCACCATCATTTTTCCATTTGAGATAAACACAATGATCAGAGCGACATCTAGTATAACCTTTTTCAAACATAAACCTATCAAATTTTAGATACCACTACCTTGGAGCCTGTTTTAACCCGTATAAGCTCTTCTTCGACCTGCACACTAGTTTCTCCTTTCCTTTTACCTCATATCCTTGTAGCTAGTGCATATATATCTCTTCCCCCAAATCCCCATGGAGAAAGGTTGTCTTTACATCTAATTGCTCAAGATGCAAATCTTCAGCTACTACTAGACTTAAAATAGTTCTGATTGAAGTCATTTTAACAATAGGAGAAAATATCTCATCAAAATATATACCATTTTTCTGTGCAAACTCCTTCACTACAAGTTTAGCTTTATACCTTTTTCTACCTCCATCTTCTTCCTTCAACCTGTAAACCCATTTATTCTGCAATATTGTTTTACCTATAGGAAACCTGACTAAGTCCCAAGTATGGTTATGTGCTAAGGAGTCCATCTCTTCTTTTGTTGGTTTGATGGGCCCTGATCCAAGTTCAGCGTTAGGCAGCCAAGAAAATCCCTACACTACTGGCCTTTTTGGTATCAGTCCATGGAGCACAGACCGAAGTCTCACCCGAAGTAGTATGGGGGGATGAAGAAACCAAGTTTCCACACCATGTATTTCCTCTTCCGTCTTTCTTAACCTCCACGAAGGTATCCGACTGTCCTCCGCGTAATCCTAAACAATGATTTAGGCACATACGCGCCTCTATAACTATGTTGTTGTCCTGTTTCCCTAATTATCTTAGTGGTTAGCAACTTTATCATGTAATTAAGATTACCCTCGTGTAAACATACATTATTACTTGCATTTAAATGATAGGTAGAAATAGATACATTCACACATCAATTCAACATTACAATGTAAACGCAGAGCTTAACATCATAATCGGATGCAATAATCAGAGATAGAAAACACATTAATTCGAGAATACTTCTCTTTAATTATAATTCAAGTTCCTAGTGCAGACTCTATCTGCCTTGTGCACACAACTGCAGGGGTTGCGCACTCAGTTGCGAACTTCCACCCTAGGCCTCTACGCACTCAGCTGCAGAGCCTCTTCCTACGCTAAGACTCTCACTCTTAGCTCACCCAAGCTTACCAATGACTCATGAATTATAACTTAATTATTGTTCTTGTCTACCTATATCTTCTAAAACTTCCATTTTTTATACAATCCCATGGTCTGTAGACCATGGGTAGATCTCCAAAACCGACACAACTTATCTAGACTAAGGGCATAAAACCCTTTTAACTTTAGATATCTTCGCACTATGCAAACACAAAATGTGGAGACTTTACATTTCTTTACAAAATCATTGGGCCTTTTGCCCCAAAACTTGGGTGTTTAACCCAAAATTGACCCCCAGGGGACCCGTTTCCAATAGGGCCCCAACACAAACGTGGTGACTCACCCTCGAGTCACTCAAGTGATGCAAATATCTTATCGTGAAGAGCTCCTAGCTTAACCTGGACAATTGCTACCTTGGCAATGCACTATGTTGCCACCTGCTTCAGCTCCTTAACCAACTGTTCTATCGCTGGCCCTGCACTAGTAGTATGTAGCTTTTACTGAGTCTCCTGCAGACTGGCCAACTTGCCTTCAATGGTAGTCATGATCTCATAGGTCTCATCTAAACAAGGCTTCAAATGATCCTTCAACACCACTTCCTTGTGTTGTGTTACATCTACCTGTTCCTTCAGTGCCTTGGCCTCCTGCAGCTTCACGAGCCTTTGCATGATGACAACAATTCATGTTGTTGACTTAACCTCATTGTAGCACTATTGTAGTTCCTGCACTTCTGTCTCCAACCTCTGTAAATTGGGGTCCTCTTGTAGGCTAGTGAGGACCTCGAGTGACTACTCAAAAAGTGTCATGCAGTCCATCACTGCACTTGCTACCGCTACTACCACATCTGCCACAGTAGTCACACACTGCTCCCTAACTTCCTATAGATTGGAAGGTTAGTTATTCAATTGCAACTCTGTGATCTTGAGATTCAGCTCCAGCTGAACCTTCGCCAACTCTATGCGTGTGTCGCATACTCCCGCAGTGAGTTTTCGAACCTGCACATTGACAGGTGTAGCCTCAAGGATGTCTATCTCTGGGATAGTTTGGCATGCTTCATTCACAACCTTAGTGAGGTGTTGATTCTTATCTATGAGGTCAAACACAAGGTTGATGGAAGAGTCATGCTATATAGCCATCTGAGCATTTTTTACCTTTTCCTCATTGATAACCTACAAAGCGCGGTGATCACGAGCCCGAAGTTCGACGATCACACCATTCTGGAAAAAGTAAAGCACTTCGCTAGGAAGCGCTACCAGATTAAGTCCCACACCCTTGAGGGTATTGACAGCAAGTCTATCAGTGCCAGTCGTCATTGTCAGTGCTCCATCTGGCAGCACTATGGCTCGGGTATCCCTAGCGCACAACATCTTTGTGGCTTCTGAGGTTCCAATGGCCACACTGGTGGGTGCCACACTGGACTGCATGTGTGAGATATGGATCTACAGCATGTGCAGACTTGTCTGAATAGCATCCAATGCCTGTTGTTGCTACTGCTTGAACTACTATAGCAGTTCTACAGTGGTATCCCACACTGTATCCCCTATACCATACAGATCCCTATTTGTCAGGGTGATTGGATCCAAAGACATCTTATTCACTTTGGACTTCTTCTGCAACCCTATATTTTTTGGACCCCTAGTGTGCTTGATACAGAAAAAAGTTGTTTCTAGGTCCGCTCCTCCCTGCTCTGTATGTTCATTCACTTCTTCCTCTGTCTCTAGTGAGGGCAATTTCTCTTTATCGGAGCTACGCTCCTCTCCTCCTTCCTGTCTGCCTGTTTCCTACACGGCAGCGCACTCTGCCTTAGCCTTAACTTCAGCCTCCTTTCTTCGTTTCATGGCTAGCTACTCCATCTTCAGCTTGGCTTCTTCCTTCTTTCACTGCATGATGGTCTTGCTAAATCCCGTAGTAAAATCCAACGCAGTGCACCATTTCGCCAGCCAGCGGTCAAGGACTGCATCAATTGCATCATCTGTCGCCAAGTAGGGAAAGTTGTGCTGTTACTGCTCAGGTCCTTCCATGCCCTTATTGAGACGTGGCAGAAATCAGCCTTGAATTTCGCATACTCCTACAATCTTTCAAAGTTGGTAGGCGACAACTATGGCTTGCGGTTAATGTCCATGTGCACATTCATCTCTATCAAGTTCCAAAAGATTTCATTGTCATTTCTCTGCAAAGGATCCTTGGTTGCCCATAGCTAAGAATATTTCATAGCCTCTAGTAGGTCTGGTGCAATCGAAGGGAACTAACTATCTTCGGGTAACTCCCATGATACCAACACTATGGACAATAAGAGCCATGCATAGTGAAGTGTGTTGCTGAGATCGTGCGCCTCGCGACAGTTCACGAGGAACTCACAGCAGAGGTATCATGCCCAATTAAATTAAACTCCCTCTGCGCATTGGGCCACCAAAGCTGCTGGTGGGCACCAATATTGCAGCAATAATGCTGCAACTCCTAGGGCTTCCTGCTTTACTTTTATCAACCCGGTAGTTTCTAACAAACTTAGAAGCGTTGGCGTTGTATGCACAAGTACTAGCTCTTACTGTAGGCTGTCACTTGGTTAGCTGGCGCAAGATCACTAGGAGATTAAGCCAACTTCTATGAATTCTTAGAAGAAGCTTTTAACTGTGATGAAAGAAAGCTAACTCTACAAGGACTATTCTACTTGCAGAAAGAGAAGGAAAACTAAAATCTAACGCAAACCATAACAAACCTTAGCAAACCCTAATTTATCCAACTAACCCTACTTTTGTAGAAATAGAGATAGAAACTAATGCAATGGATGCCATTGACTACTAAAAAAGGTATATTACATTTATTCAAGCTACTTCTAAAAAGAAATGAGAAGAAAAAACCTTTTTGTGCTTTTGAGTGTTTTTATGTGGAGTTATTATGCTTGTGATTTATCTGGTTGTGATTGTGCAGAGGTTTGGTGGAAAAGGAAGATGGAGTTGGCTTTTTCAGAGGTGGAGGGAGGAGTGGAGAGGTCCTAAGAAGCCCCTAGTACCCTTATAAAGACTTCCATTGCAATCGGATTTTGAAAAACCACTTACAGGGAATTCTACAGGAGGCTACAGGGGATCTACAGGAGGATCCACAGGAGGAGGCCAAGAGCTATTTTTGGAGTTTTGAAGGTGGAAAAATGATGGAAAAGGGTAACCTAAGGCTAGATGAAGGTGTTGAGGTGTTTGGAGCTTGTCAAGAAAGATAAAGAAATAACATGATGGTTGGATTTGTTCAAATGGCAAGAGAGAAGCTTATGGAGAAAAACGTAGAAATTAGGGAAGCTTGGCGAAATGTTGCGAATAGCTTGGGAAATCTGTGAGAAGTGAGTTCGTGCTAGCTGTTTTATGGATGTATGGTAAGCTAAGGTGTCCTGCAAGAGATCTGCAGATCTACTTACAAAAAACTGATCAAAGAAAGGACTAACTTTACTATGAAAACATAAATTTCTCTAGCTTGACCTAAGTTCTGACCTACAAACAGAAAATACTGAATAGTAACCTTTGAATAGAAAAAAATGCAGAGAGATCTACAGTAAAAGAACAAGAAATGATCTAGGCAACTGAAACTGAACCAATATATCAATCTTTCCAAATCAAGTCATCACACTAGAAGTTGCATGGAAGAGCAAAACTGTGTTTTTGGTGGCAACAGTAGCACCTTGGCCTCAAATCATAGTCCCAGAAAGGGAGAAAGGAGATCAGGGCCTATTGTTTGCCTTTTTGAATCTTATTCTGTCACTGCATTAACCTAGTTTGAGTAACTGAAACAAAAACAACTATGAAAACCATCAAAAGCAACCTAATCCAACAAAGTAAAATGAATCTATGTAATAGAAACTAACTCATGAACTGAAGCAAAAACATATAAGTACACAAGAATAGGTGTTGGGCAACTTGGTTTGGCCCCTAAGCCAAGAGCTTCAGCCCTCTGAAAGAGATCAGTGCTATCTCAAAAATTGTTTCATCTTCATTATCAAAAATAATAGTCACATTACATGAATTGTTCTAAAAAAGGAACTCGAAAATAAGTTGAACAAGTGCTGCACAAAAGTGCCAAAATTTGACTAATGACTGGCTAACCTACTGAGGCTCTAAGCCCCCTTATTTATACAAATGGAGTCCTCCAACAGTCCTCCTAAAATTAAGGATCTCGGCTTCCTAAAACTGGAGATAAACAACAGTCCTTCTTGACTTGCTCGACTGCCCCTTTTGACGCATCAATGTGGATTTGTGCTCTGAGTTGCTAATGGAGGATTTGAGGAAAGGGCTCATAGATGAAGGAGACACCCCCGTACAAATTCTCTTCCCTTTTTTCCTTGATTATTTGCTACCATTTGCTCATAAATCCCTTGAATTTGTCCAAAATTGACAAAATATCTGCATAAGGCACACATTAGACTGCATGGCAAAATGACTAACCCAATTCACTCTATTAGCATAAATATATTCAAAAGCATGCAATAAACTAATGAGAATGGTGGATTAAGTTGAATTAAGAGGCAAAATTAGCCCATATAATTACACATTTCTGGGGCTCATCATCATCCCCCTACTGAATGGGTTGCTTATCCTCTGAGCAACTAGTTTAACTCTTCATCCTTGATGGCTCTGACAGATTCCCTGACATCCCATGCCTTTGATGTGATATCTTCCTCTTTATCATGGAGACCTACCTTTCTATCCACCTCTTCCCACTGTTTCTATTCTTCCTCCTCTTTTACTCCTTCCAGCAATCCTAGCAGTAGTGGAGGACTGAATTTGAGGCCAATCCAATTAGCCTTCAAGCCTTGCATAGAGTGCTTATATAGTGGCACTCTCCTCATGGCTTCCCTCATCCTGTTTGGGGAGTGATACTCCCTGATCCTTAGGCTGTGTGGCAATGTGTTCCACCTTCTCATGCAGGCATGAAAGAAGTCATCTCCAAAAAATCTCTCCATGTCCTCAAAATGTACAATGGCCTAGGCTTAGTTATCAACATAGTCTGGGACAAATTCAGGATTAGCTGCAAGGTGTTGGTGGGCATAAATGAGAGCCATGGAGTCCGTTGGTTCTGCTCTAATCATCAGGGATTCATTCAGCTCTTTTTCCATCATTTTCTGATCTCTGTTGCCCTTTTCTCTTCATGACTCATCCAAGATGCCATGACCATTAGCTGCAAGTCTCCCAACGCAACATTGGGATCCCATAGGTTCATATCGATAAGGGCCAAGTTGTGCAAGTGAAACTCTGCTAGCTTTGATTTGTCCTCAGCTGAATTATGATCACACAGATGCATGAATTGGCCATAATCCTAAAAAGGTATTGTGCCCCTCTGGGCCAATGTTTTGATCTAAAATTGGAGCCACTGATCCTTGAGGTACACTGCATATGATTTAGCTAGTTGCGTGCACTGTAATGCCTCCATAGCCCAGCTGTCCATGCAGGCTAATTGGGCTTCCTTTTCCTGTAGCTACATTCACAAGATCAACACCTCATTTTCTTCCTGGGATTACCTTTCCTGTTGCTGTCTTATTAGTGTCTCACTGTCTACCTGGGGTTCCTCTTCTTATTGCTATCTTTTTAATATTGATAGCTCATTTCCTCATTGAGGTTCCCTTTCTTGTAGCTGCTTCTTTAACATTTCATTTTCTGCCTCTAATTGAGCTATTCTGATGCTTTCTGTATGCCTAACCTTGCTCAATTCTTTGCCCATTTACCTCAATTTGTTTTCCATGTGCCCAATGTCTTCCACCCCTTTTGATTTTCCAATCTGCATCCATGTATGGGTCCGTACTCTTTCCTTTTCCAACTCAAAGAAAAGAGGGACTACAAACTTTTGTGGGATGATTTTTCACCCTTCCAGGAGGTTGTAGTAAGAGCCTAAGTTAGGCTGAGGTCTAGGCTCTGGTATCTATTTTGCCTTGTCTTCATCTTTGGTCTGTCCCTCTACCTTCTTTTCAAGTTTTTCAGTCTCTTGGAGCTTTGCCAATGTCTCATGTAGAGAGGTTTGCGCCTCCTATAGGACTGTTTTAGAGTCCATTAGTTTGATCCTTTCTTTCCAAGTAGAGGTCTTAGGACTTCCTCTTTCGTAAGTGACGGGGGTCTTGAAGGGAGATTCCTTCTTTGTTGCAGTAGGGACATCCTCAATAATGATGGGATCCTTTGAAGGTGGCTAAGGCTTCCCCATATTTATTCTGGTGCTCTTTCGAGCCTTGAAGTACATAGATGGTTGTCTCTTCCTTTTTCTTTTGGGCTTGGTTGGAGTAACAAGTGTTGCAAGAACAACTGTTGCCTCTCTTGCTAGTGTCTCAGGGGACACTTCTTCTTGCTTCGCTTTATCTTCTTCTTCTGCTATTTTTCCTGTTTCTGTCGGTTTCGTTTCTACTGTCTCTGATTTTGTTTTCTCCTATTTGGTTTCCTTCTTCTTTTGTGTGGGGTTCCTCTTCTTCTAATTGAGTTTTATTTTCTTCTTCATGGATTTCCTTCTTAGCTTCCCCCTTTTTCTCCTCCTCTTCACTTCCAAATGGACTAAGGTGATTAATGAGAGTTTTTATATCATCCTCTTTAGTCATGTTCCTGAAAATCTCCCAAGCTATGGGGATTGCGTAAGTGTGGAGGGAATCCTCCACCAGCAATTTAATTAGCCCATGGTGAGCCAATTGGTCTGGAACCCCTGCCTTCAATTTGGTGCTAGATTCTATCAAGGATTGAAGGAGAAAATATGGAATACTGAGTTTTTTGGATGCAGGAAGGTCCATGCCATATCCTAGTTCATGTAACAGTCTGAAATGATACCCATAAACTATGTTGTATCTTCCTTCACAAGAGATTCATTTCATGATCTGGTAACTGACCTCACCCCATGGATAAGGTATACTTGTCCTCTTGATGCCATTCTTATCCTCCACAAGATGTTCATCAAGCTGGAAAAAGGTCTTCTTGGCCACTTGACCCAGTGGTTTTTCTTCTTTCCTCCAAGGTAGCCTAAGTGGGAGACTGGTGACCCTACTGATAAATTCTGGTGTGAGTTCTATGGTTAGATCCCTGAAACTAATAGTGGCATGGGTTTTTGAGTGAGGTTTTAAAGACAATAAAAATTCCTATGTGACTTCCTCATCATACCCATGAAATGTTTCAAAGATAGGCATCCAATTTGCCCTAGTAAAGAGGGCTACCACTTCTGGATGCTCATGCAGCTTAGTTGAATTCAGAGGCTCCTTCCTCATAAAACCCCCTATCATGATGTTTAGAGACTACTGGAATATCTCAGATGAGGAGGAAGGCAATAAATTTCAAACCTGGAAATAGAGGAACAACTGAGTTTTTCTTTCTAGAGCCAGAGAGAGATTTTTCTGTGTTCTTCCTTGTTAACAAAAACCAATTACAACTTTCCTTCTCTTCAAACTCTGTTTTTAAAATTAATTTACTGCTCGATCTGTTTGAGGGAAACAATATCTTAAAAAACAGAGAGTATACAGGACAACATTTTTTCACAAAATAAATAGACTACCCAATGCAAATTCACTTTTTTACAAGCTTAATTTTCTAGAGTTGCATCATCTCCTTACACAGGAGAATACCACAGAGGAGAAAGAGACAGTATTTCAGTGTAGAGAGTAAATGGAGAAACTGTATATATTTTTTAAAAACACACGCAGACTCTGTTCTCACTTTTCCCTTCTTTTCAACTTAATATTATGCTTTGAATCCCACCACCTTTTGTATATATACGGAAATGCAGAGTGGGATTTACTGAGCCTACCTTTTTAGCCCAACTTTGTCCTAAAATCTTGAATTTTCCTCTATGATGCTACTCACTGGCCCTCCTATAGAAAGGCTCCTGTAGGACTGTGTTTCTGCTCTTGTAGAGTCCAATAATGCTCCTGTAGAGCCCAATAAGCGGAAGGGTTTTGAAATTGATAGAGAGAGATTGTTTCGATGCTCTGGAGGTGGTAGGTAAGTTGCTACAACTAAGAGCCTGTCGATACAAATGAAAACAAAGGTGGTGGAGGTGATCGACTGCAACGTACTTAAGCTTACGTGAGTGTTCTACGGTGACGAGGTGAGGTGGAAGGAAGGGTACATTAGCCTCATCTGGACCGTTGGTACCTACTTCAGTGTCGTGATGAAATCTTTATGCCGCCTACCATAATTATTTCAATCATTCCCATTGATGTCGCCACCACCTGTTTTGAGATTTTCTTGAGTAGACTAAACACACGTGGCAATTGCACCCACTGAGTGTTCTTTGAACTAGACGAGGTGCTGTTTGAACTAGACAAGGCGTGTTGTTTGAACTGGATGAGGGTGTTGTTTGAACAAGACGAGGGTGGCCAATTAGCTGGCCACTGATCTCATTTAATCGCAACCATCTCACTTGTCCATGCAGTTTTAAAATTATACTCATGCAACAGAGGAATAGGTTTAGTCACTTACCTGTTAGTCGCTACTGTGTTGTTGCATGCTCATACTTTGGCATTCTATTCATTGATTGTTGTTGTTGGTGCTATGGCTTTTGAATTGGTGGCTTGGCTACCTCATACCGGTGATCTTCAATTAGGACCGGTTCCTTGTTCATTTTATCATCTATGGCTACACTGACCCTACCTATGGAGTTCAATTTTTAAGGGGATCAGCTGCTACAGGAATCCTGCAGGATTTCCTGTCACTGCTTCTCCCTCTAAAATTTTTGGCTGAGGCTTGAGCAGGGACTAGAGAGGTAGCTAAGGAAGGTTCTATCGATCAAGGAAAAGTAGCTGGTATGCACTAGGTAAGAGATAAGTTAAGAGTGTTGGTTGTTTATTCTTCATTTTTTTTTAAACAAAAGAAACATGATTTCTGTGTTTTCTATGCAGGGAAGAAAGAAGCGAGTGGAAATGCAGTGGTGTAGGTATGGAATGGAGAGTTAGGAGGATGAATGGTGGCAGGGAGGTCCACAGGTCTTCTAGACAAGTTTCTAGCCCTTTGATCCTTTTCTTGACTTGATTTCGAGCTTTCTATGGTTTCTACAGGAGCCTCCTATAGAATGCATAGAGCCTCCTATAGGATGCATAATTTCTAGAATAGGTGAGACCAGGGACTGGAAAAAGACAATAGCGATGGAGAAATGGTCTATTAGAGGTGTATTTGGCTCGACCATGTCCCTTTTTCATCTATGGCCCTCCTGCAATCTAGAATGCATTCAAAAGAAGTTAATTTTTTGTTCCTGCTTTTTCCTTTTTTTCTCTATTTTTTCTTTTTCCCCCCTTTTTTTTATGAGACAGTTGGGGTGCCTCCAGGAGGTTTTCACCCTCACTACCTACACTGGGTGCCTCTAAGTGGAGGTTTTCGCCCAAGAATATTTCATTCTCCTTTTTTTTATTTTAGGGTGTGGGTGGAGTGGAGGCAGAGACTTGCTCCACTACCAACACTATTTAACTTAGATTCTCAATGAATTCTTGCTTGGAGAGGGGCTTCCTGTAGATTTTGAACCTATGCCCATTGACAAGCATGGGGATGGATTCTTCATCGATGGTCCTGATCAGAACTGAACCATTGTCATTGCACTTTTCTACTATGTACGGTCCCAACCATATTGTCCTCAGTTTGCCCTTGAAGTCCGTATACCTTGAATCATACAGTAGCACCCAATCTCCTTCCTAGAATTTTTTCTCTTTGAGGTGTCTATCATGCCATATTTTTCTTTGGAGCTGGACTACCTCTGAGTGGAGAAGGGCCTGCAATCTTTGCTCATCCAATCCATTTAGCTGAAGTAACCTTTCCTTTTGTGCATGGATGAGATCTAGGTCCAGCTGAGCTGCCATCCTCAGTGTGTTATATTCAAATTCTATTGACAGCAAAGCATTCTTCCCATATACCAACTCATAGGGTGTGAACCCTATGGTGGTCTTCCAGGTGGTGTTATAGGCCCAGGTGACCTCAACTAATCGATCTGCCCAATCTTTTCTGCTGTTGCTCACTACCTTGGTCAAAATCCCTTCCAAATATTTGTCAGTGACTTCCACCTGTCCATTTGCTTACGGATGATAAGGGGTGGAAGTTCTGTGCTTAATTTTGTGATGTGTAAGCAGGTCTTCAATCAGATTGGAGGTAAACTGTCTCCTTTTATCTGTGACTAATTCTCTTGGATATCCAAACTTGTAGAATATATTCTCTCTCAAAAACTTAACTATCTTTCTTCTATTGCTACCTTGATTGCCTTTGTTTCTACCCATTTTGTCAGAGAATTAGTGCACATGATGATGTACGATTTCTTCTTTGAAGGAGGTTTATAGGACCCACAAAGTCCATGCCCCACTTCTCAAATGACTCGAAAGTCACTTGAGGTTGCAGGGGCATCTCATCCCTTGGAGTAGGTTTCCCCATCCTTTGACATCGGTCACATTGGCTGATATATCTCCTTACATCTTGATGAAGAGTGGGCCAATAGTAACCTGCTTGCAGGATTTTGAAGGCAGTCCTCTTTGCTGCAAAATGGCCCCCACAAGGCCCATCATGACAGGTTAAGAGAATGTCAAAAACTTCCTCCTCCCTGACACGTCTCCTCAAAACCTGATCTTGGCCAAGTTTGAAGAGATTGCCCCCAATCCAAGTGAAAGGGGCACTTTTCCTCACGATCTTGCTCTTCTCTTTTGAGGACAAGTGTGGCGGGAACTATGCAGAAACCAAGTAATTTTCTATATCAACAAATCATGGAGAGAGTACTGAGATAGAAAATAAGTGTTCATCTCGCATTTGATCATCCACCATTCCTTCTTCACTTGTAGGCAAATCTATTCTAGACAAAAAATCAGCAAGAACATTTTCCTTACCCGGCTTATCAACAATGGTTAAATCAAATTGCTGCAATAAAAGAAACCATCTAATAATGCGAGCATTTACATCTAGTTTTTTCATTAAATACCTAATTACAGCATGATCAGTGTGTACGAATGTTTGATAACCGGTGATTTAGTGTCTGAACTTATTTAGGGAATGGACTATAACTGGGAGCTCCTTTCTGGTTATAGTGTAGTTTAATTTTTCCTTTGACAAGTTTTTACTTACAAAATATATGGCATAAGGTAGCTTCTCATCAACTTGCCCTAAGGATGCTCCCATCGCTTTGTTCGAAGCATCTGTATGAATGTGGAAAGGTAGGCCCAGTTTCGACCTCTCAAAATTGGGGTAGTCACCAGTTTACTTTTGAAGGTATCCAGAGCCTCTTGACAGTTGTCAGTCCATATAAACTTAGCATCTTTTCCCAAAAGACCAAACAATGGAGAGGCTAGCTTACTGAAATCCTTAATGAATCTTCTATAATACCTTGCTAAACCTAGGAAAGTTTTAACACCTCTTACCTTTTGAGGAGGTGGGACCCTTTGGATGATGGCAATTTTGTTGGGGTCCACCTGTAATCCTTACTGAGAGATTGCATGACCTAGCACAATCCCTTCAGTCATCATGAATTCACATTTTTCAGGACTGAGGGACAAGTTCATCTCAATACACTTGTCCAAAACCTTTCCTAGGTTAGACACAACTTCCTGGAAATTAGAACCATAAGGGGTAAAGTCATCTAGATAGATTTCCACTGCATCATGAACCAGCTCAACAAATATACTCAATACTGCTCTCTGGAAGTGGCAAGAGCATTGCACAATCCAAAAGGAAGGACATGGTATGAGAAGGTACCCCAAGGACAAGTGAAAGTGGTCTTATCTTGGTCTTCCGGGCTGATTTGGATCTGGTTGTACCCACTAAATCCATCTAGGAAGGAGAAAAAATTCTACCCTTCTAGGCCATCTAACACTTGATCTATGAAAGGTAAAGGAAAATGGTCCCTCTTGGTAGCCTTGTTTAGTTCTCGATAATCGACACAGATTCTTCAGTTACCATTTTTCTTTGGCACTAGCACCAAAGGAGAGACCCATTCGTTGTCAAAGATAGGGTAGATGAATTATGCATCCAGTAACTTTTGCAGTTCTTCTTTGACAATATCCTTAAGGGCTGGATTCATCCTCCTTTCAGGCTGCCTGACTGGTTTGCGATATTCCTTAATGTAAATGTGATGAGTATAGACTGAAGGGTGCACTCTCTTCATCTCCTTATAGCTCCAAGAAAAAGCATCCAAGTGGTTTCTTAATAAGCTACACAGTTCTTTCTCCTGAGAGGTGGATAGGGATGAGTTTATCTTCAAGGTTCTTTCTACGCTGAATTCCACATTCTTAACTCAGAGAGAGGTTGGGTCAGCCACACAGAGATCAACTAAGGATTGGCTTGGCTTTCTTCAACCAGCTCTTCTAATGGCAACACACTAGGGAGTGGATTCTGAATCAAGTTTTCAATAGACTTCATCCTCATCTTCCTCCTCCAACCAGAGAGGTAAATCATGTTCTAACAAAGGTTGGGTAGGAGGGTATAGGACTAGCTACTTGGACATATGCCCATTCTTGATTGTCATGTTCCCAGCATGAAAACTAATGTAGGCATCTGTAGTAGCTAACCAGGGTCTTCCCAGGATAAGAGGATACCCAGAGAGATTTGCCTTTGGTTGGAGAACCAAGAAATCAGCAGGATACTCCCAAGAATCAATGTAGACCATTACATCTTCCAAAATACCTTCAGGGGTCACGGTGGAGCAGTCTTCTAATTGTAGCACTGTTGTGGTCTTTCTCATGGAGCCTTGAAGGTTGAGCTTGAGCATAGTGTCCTTGGTCATCACATTAATGGCAGCCCCTAGATTAATCAGGGTGTGGGGGATTATGGTGCCATTAATGTGAACATCGACTATAGGGCTTCCAGGGTCTAGATATTTCAGATAGATTACCTGCCCCAACATCAGGTCAGACAGGTTTCCTATGACATTGATAGTTGGAGCATCTCTCCTGCACCTGCATGGGTACCTAAAGCACTTCTCCTTGATCATGTTGTTGTATATAGGCACATCCTTTATGGCTTGGAGAAGTGGTATCTTTACACATAATTGTTTCAATTCTCCCAAAAGTTTAGTTTCTTTGGGGGTAGGTTGTGTTGTTCCAAATAATCCCTCAGGAAAGGGTGGAATGACTTTTTGTTCACTTTCCTCTTTTTCTTCCTCATCCTCCTTAGGGGGGTGTGTCCCCACTGTTGGGCCTATCTATTATTTGAGTTCAGGTTTTGTTGAGCAGGTATTTGGGGTTGCCTTGGTGGAGCAGGAGGCAATGATTGTGGTTAAGCATGTGGTGGAGGCAAAAGAGCAAAAGGAGAGTTGTACTAGGGCCTCCACCCCTAATGAGGTGCATTCCACTGAGGCTGTGGCTGAGCATAAGAGTGAAATGAATGAGAAGCTAGTTGAGCATGGTATTGAGATGGATATGACCAAGGAGTGGGTGTGGACCAGGAAGGATGAGTAGGGGGACCCCAAGAAGGCATGGAAGTGGCTTGATTGGTGTTGTAATAGGTCTAGGATGTCCCTTGCATTCCCTGCTAGTATAGTCTGGGACCATGTGGCCTCCTTTGGTTCATGAAATAGAGTGGTTTAGTGGCTCCTCCGGCCCCCTGGTATGCAGCGTTAAGTCTGGGAAAGGAAGGGCACTAATTCGTAGAATGGTATTCCTCATAGACTAAACATACTTCTATAGAGTTCAATGGACATTCGTTCCTAGGATTCCTTCTCATGCACCTAGGACAAAAAATGGCCAAAGCCCTCTCTGCTTCCTCTTGTTTTCTTTTGATATGCAAGGTATCCATTTGCATGGCAAGAGTCTGCATCATCTCACTCTTGAAATATTCCAACATATTTCCAAATTCATCTCTAAGGGATGAACTAGATGAGGATGTTCTCGCTAAAGGTTTACTTCCCCTACCTCTCTTTTTGGCTGCCTTAGAATGGTTTCTAAACACAGTCTTTATGTCTTCATAAGGTAGTTGGTAGATGTCCCCCCTTAGCCAACAAATGGAGGGTATCTAGAAGGTCTTCAGGGACTCCTCTAAGCAGGACCAACTTTAAAGATTAGGGGTCAAGTGTGCACCTATCCCTTTTATAACTGAGCTGAAGCCTCTCTTCATAGTCTTCCAAGGATTCATCGCTTCCCATGGTCATTCAAAAGATTTCTTCCTTGGTATCCTTTGACCTACAGTAGTCCCAGTATTTGTTGTTAAAGCTTGCTGCATCTAAGCCCAAGTTGTGATGTTATTTCTAGGTGACCCCATGAACCAGTGCAATGCTACATCCTTGAGGGTAGAAGGAAACAGTTTCAAATTCTACTCATCTTCTGCACAGTCATAGGTTCGACAGATAACAACAAATTCAAACAAGAAGGTATCCAGATCTTCGGTAGTCAACCCATGGAAGTGAGGTAAGGCTGAAGGACTTATGTTCTTCATTTTATTGTTCCCATTGGTCTCTTGGATAGGAAAGGTACCCTCTACTCTTTCCCCATTCCCTCCAACATTTCTATTTTCAGCCATGGTCTCAGGAGGGATGGTTTCTTTCTCCTCTTCTAATATAGGATCTTCGTATATCTCTTATGATTCACTTATAGGTTCTTCTAGATCACTACCACTAAAGAAGAGAGAAGGGTGACTTTGTGATGTGGTGGGGGTCTTGGGTAGGAATTTTCCTAAATTATCTCTGTTCCTATGAGGCATGAAAGGAAATCTCTTTTTAGGTGATTTTTGTTTTTTTTCTTGCTTGCACCTGCAAAACTGAAATGGATTGAATAACAAATTGCAACTAACTGAAATGAACTTACTGAAATGAAATTGCAGAATTGAAAAGAAAGCAAGGAAATGACTAATCTACTTTGTTGGAATGGAAATTGCAGAATTGAAATGAAAGTGAGGAAATGACTAATCTACTCTTGCTGAAATGGAAATTGCAGAATTGAAATGAAAGCAGGAAATGCCTAGTCTACTTTGCTACAATAGAAATTGCAATTGAAATGAAAGCAGGAAATGCCTAATCTACTCTTACTAAAATGGAACTTGCAGAATTGAAATTGTAGAATTGAAATGAAACAACTACTCTAATTTTGCTGAAATAAACTACTTAGCAGAATGTTGCAGTAGAAAATAGAAGAAAAGTAGTAATCACAAAATACTCTGACGCTTCCCTGGCAACGGTGCCAAAAAGTGGTGGGCACCAGTATTGCAGCAATAATTCTGCAACTCCTAGGGTTTCCTATTTTACTTTTATCAACCTGATAATTCGTAACAAACTTGGAAGCAACAGTGTTGTATGCACAAGTACTAGCTCTTACTGCAAGCTGTCACTTGGTCGGACGGTGCAAGATCACTAAGAGCTTAAGCCAACTTCTATGAATTCTTAGAAGAATCTTTTAACTGTGATGAAAGATAGCTAACTCTACAAGGACTATTCTACTTGCAGAAAGAGAAGGAAAATTGAAATGTAACACAAACCCTAACAAACCCTAGCAAACCCTAATTTATCCAAGTAACCCTACTTTTGCAGAAAAAGAGATAGAAACTGATGTGATGAGTGCCATTGACTACTGGAAAAGGTAAATTACATTTATTCAGGCTACTTCTAAAAGGAAATGAGAAGAAAACATCTTTTTGTTCTTTTGAGTGTCTTTATGTGGAGTTATTATGCTTGTGATTTATCTGGTTGTGATTGTGCAAAGGTTTGGTGGCAAAGGAAGATGGGGTTGGCTTTTGCAGAGGTGAAGGAAGGTGTGGAGAGGTCCTAAGAAGCCCTAGTACCCTTCTGAAGACTTCCATTGCAATCGGATTTCAAAAAGCCACTTACAGGGAATACTACAAGAGGCTGCAGGGGATCTACAAGAGGAGGCCGAGAGCTATTTTTGAGTTTTGAATGTGGAAAAATGATGGAAAAGGGTAACTGAAGGCTAGATGAAGGTGTTGAGGTGTCTGGATTTTGTCAAGGAATATCAAGAAAGAACATGATGGTTGGATTTGTTCAAATGGCAAGAGGGAAGCTTATGGAGAAAAACGCAGAAATTAGGGAAACTTGGTGAAATGTTGTGAATGACTTTGGAAATCTATGAGAAGTGAGCTGATGCTGGCTATTTTATGGATGTATGGTGAGTTGAGGTGTCCTGCAAGAGATCTGCACATCTACTTAGAAAAAACTGATCAAAGAAAGGACTAACTATACTATGAAAACAGAAATTTCTCTAGCTTGACCTAAGTTCTGACCTACAAAAGGAAAATGTTGAACAGTAACCTTTGAACAGAAAAGAATGTAGAGAGATCTATGGTAAAAGAACAGGAAATGATCTAGGAAACTGAATCTCAACCAATATATCAATCTTTCCAAATCAATTCATCACACTAGAAGTTGCATGGAAGAGCAAAACCGTGTTTTTGGTGGCAGAATTAGTGCCTTGGACTCAAATCATAGTCCTAGAAAGGGAGAAAGGAGATTAGGGCCTGCTATTGGCCTTTTTGAATCTTATTTTTTCACTGCATTAACTTAATTTGAGAAACTACAACAAAAACAATCATGCAAACCATCAAAAGCAACCTAATACAACAAAGTAAAATGAATCTATGTAACGGAAAGTAACTCATGAACTGAAGCAAAAACATATAACTACATAGGAAGAGGTGTTGGGTAGCTTAGGTTGGGCCCTAACCCAAGGGCTTCAGCTCTCTGAAAGAGATCAGTGCTAGCTCAAAAACTGTTTCATCTTCATTATCAAAAATAATAGTCACATTACATGAATTATTCTCAAAAAGGAACTCGAAAATAGGCTGAACAAGTGCTGCACAAAAGAGAAAAAATTATACTAATGACTAGCTAACCTACTAAGGCTCTGAGCCCCCTAATTTATACAAATAGATTCCTCCAATAAATCAAGGAGCTTGACTTCCCAGAACTAGAGATAAACAACAGTCCTTCTTGACTTGCTCAGTTGCCCCTTTTGATGCATCAATGTGGATTTGTGCTCCGAGTTGTTGATGGAGGATTCTAGGAAACGGGTCATAAATGAAGGATACACCCACCTACAAATCCTCTTCCCTATTTTCCTCGAGTATTTGCTGCCATTTTCTCATAAATTCCTTGACTTTGTCCAAAATTGACCAAAGAATCTGCATAAGGCACACATTAGACTACATGGAAAATTGACTAACCCAATTCACTCTATTAGCATAAATATATTCAAAAAAATGCAATAAACTAATGAGAATTGTGGATTAAGTTGAATTAAAAGGCAAAATGAGCCCATATAATTAACCATTTTTGGGGCTCATCAGTTGCAACTGGTGTCGACACTTCATCTGCAACACTTTCGCATGATCTTCCCTGCTAAGAGTTGTGTGGCTACTTTGACCACCAGGTCACAAATCTTGAGATGGCGTAGCCACGTAGCTTCTTCACTAACTTGAACTTTTCCTTCATGGCCTCCACAAGGACATGCTTGCTAGCCTTTCTGCCGAATTCCATGTCTGGATTTTCCTTCGTGTACGAAAGTAGTGTGATCCTATGGATCAATCTATCATTGATGGGTATTGGCTCCTCCAGCCACAAAAACCAATTATGTACCAAACACAGTAGCTTCTTGATTACCACCATTATAATGGGTGCGCAGTTTTGATGCGGAACCCATAGCAGGTTGAGTAGTCTTAGCCACTTCCGCAACTCCAACACAGTTACTCCCGTGGTTTTATGGAACACGTGGTGCATGAGTTGATCTGTTGCTAGGTGAGGAAACTGCTCTGTGTCCACTAAATCCCAGTATTCTAATTTGAAAAGGGGGACACGCCCCAAGCGCGGTCCTTCAAACACTATTTGGTCTGGCAAGAGGGGTGTATGCAAGGTGAACTTACTCTCATTAATGTCTTTAGGCACCTTGGTCCTTCCCTTGCGTGGTGGAACGTACTTAGGCAACTTAACGATGGGGTCAGACCCCACAATTTCGACATCCTCTGTTCCCACCCCAACATCCTCATCATCCATTGGGATATCCCAAACTCCTCTTCTTCTGGCTTTAGGCTAATCATCATGCCCTTTTCCTATGCAATGCACTTAACCTTCTCGGGGTGTTTCCTGGGAGATGTGTGCACCGGCTGTGATGGCGCAACTTGCTTGCCCTTCTTGATCTTGGGACCCTCTGTGGTCAGGGTAGGCCTTGGCCTAGGTGTCCATGGATACAGTGTTACTTCAGCTGGTATTTTTGCAACCTCTGGGGCAATTTCTTCTACTGCCATAGCCACCTATGGAATAGCTCCCTCAGTTGTCGCTATTTCCATGCTCATAGCTTCAGTGGGTGTCGACATAATGCTATGTAATAACTCCTGATTCACTTGTGGCAATGTCTCAAACAAAGAACTTGCTAGAAAAAGTTCGAAGCTTTCATGGTTCATGTGCCCCTCAGAGATCAACAACTCAATTCCCAGAATGCCATGTGTTTTTCACTGGGTAGCCATATGTAATTTATAAGCACATTCAAATTCAAATCCAACCATTCCCCCCAAAATCAGTTCATTAATGCTAGATTGATGGCATATTTTTAGAGATTTGGTCCATAAAAGTCTGACTTAAATGTCTCCACCCCCTCACTCCATTTAACCATTTTTTCATCGTCAAATCATGAATAGTGACTTTAATGTTCATTTCTATGTTTCTCTATGTGGTTGCTTCCTTGGTGGCACAACCCCCTGCACACTTTTGTGGGCATTGTGACATATCTTCATTCCACACAGTGCCCCGATTGTGCAACTCTCCAACTTGAGAAGTGTAGTTTAGAGTCTCGCGCTTCCTTTCAGCTTCCTGGAGCGCTAAGACTATGCTTCTCTCATATAGTCACCTAGCTGGATCACTAGTGTATGGCTTCAATCGGCTACCATTCACCTTCCCTGGGAAGGGTTCTCCATTTAATTTGACCAACTTAGCTGCTCCGCCATCGGTAATCTCCTTGATGACATATGGTCCTAACCAGTGCATCCAAAATTTCCCTGGAAATTTATCAAATTTAATGTCATATAGCAAGACCATATCATTTACCCTGAAGGTCCGTAGTTTGATGTGCTAATCGTGCCATGCTTCACGCTCCTTTTGAACTTGTTCATGAAATCCAACTAGAAATTAATCCTCCTCAAGCTCTGCTAGTTGCATGAGCCTCTCTTTTAGGGCTCTGTGGTCTGCCATTCCTGTGAGTGCCGCTATGCACAGACTGAGTACAATGTATGTTATTGGCTTCATAGCTTCTATGCCATACATGAGTCTGAAAGGCATTTGCCCAGTCAACTTCTTGCAAGTCGTTCTGTAGGCCCATAGCACTGCTGGTCTGCGCACATCCCAGTCACTTCTCTGAGCATTGAAAACCTTCATCAGTGCATTCTCCAGTATCTTATTGAATGCTTCCATTGTTCCATTGGCCTGTGGGTGATAAAGCATACTCTTCTGGTTATACACCTAAAATTATTTTGTCAATGCGGTGACTATTTTCTTAATAAAGTGTGTACAACAATCGATCATCAAGATCTTTGGACAGCCAAATCTTGTCAATACTTATTCAAAAAAAAAAAAAAATCCATCGCACCTATACAATCCTTCACAGGTTGCGCCTCTACCCATCTGGTCAAGTACTCGGTTGTGGTGATGATGTACCGTGCACCTGTATTCTTTCCTAGAGGCTGAATTGGACCCACAAATTCAATTGCCCATTTCTTGAATGGTTGTAACATAACCTATGGCATCAAAGGAATTTCACCCCTCTGTGATGGCCTATCGGTCTTTTAACATGCATCACATGCCCCATAATATGCTTTCGCATCCTTATATAGAGTTGGCCACGACAACCCAGCATGCAAAACTTTCTGCGTTGTTTCTTTTCCTTCATAATGTCCTCTTGTAGCTCCTCCATGAGCCTCCATGAGAATGTTGTTTTGTTCAAAGTTGGGTACATAACGTCATAATATTTCGTCTGACCCCAGTCTGTACAAGTGCCCTGTAATGATAGATAAGTCTGCTACGCACACTACTAACTCCTTCTTCTGCTAGATAGTATACCCTCTTCGAGCAGTTCCTGTCATTACGAAATGTATGATATCCTCAAAGTGATTGTCCATGATGCGCACTGCAAAGAGCTACGTGTCAGGCAACCCCTCCTCCAAGTTAGTAGGTTCCTCTCCATATAAATGCGTGACAGATGGTTAGGTCCCACATTCAGTCATCCTGTCTTCACAATAACTTCAAAGTCATCCTCCAGGAACAACAACAACCATCTACAGATCTTCCCCCCCCCCTAAAAGAGGCTTATTGACCAAGTATTTCATGCAGAATGATCAATAGACATCTTAAAATGTCTGCCCAGCAAATAGTGCCTGAAATTTTGGAGTGCGTACACCATGGCTAGTCCTTTGCACTCTATGGTGGAATAATTCTTCTTAGCCTTGGACAGCTTCCTGCTCGCGAATGCTATAGGATGGTCCAGATCCCCCTTGACCACTTGTGTCATCATAGCCCCCAACATAATACATAAGGCATCCACGTGCACATGAAATCCTTTCTTCCAGTCTGAGAAGACTAGGATTGGCACGGTGACCATTTTCTCCTTAAGCACGTCCAAGCTCTTATGTAATTCATCATTCCAACAGAATGTAGCATCCTTTTTCAACAACTTCTCCATGGGTGCAGTGATCTGGGCATAGCTCTTGATGAACTTCCTATAGTATCTGATATTCCTTAGAGTTTCGCACAGTTGTTTCGCATTCCTTGGCACTTCCAAGTTGATTATCACCGCAATCTTCACGGGGTCTACCATAAATCTTTGTCTACATACCATGTGACCTAGCAAGACCCTGAAAGGGATAGAAAATAGACACTTATTGAGATTGAGCATGATATGGTATCTTCGAAATGTATCTAACATCAAGTGCAGACTTTCCACATGGTGCTTGACCAACCTAAACACTATCCAATCGTTAAATTATACCTCCAGAAACTTATGAATGAAGTCTTTAAATATTGCAATGACTACGTGCGAAAATATTGCTAGCACATTTTCAGCCCAAAAGGCATTACGGTGTACTGAAAACATCCCCATTTAGTCACAAAGGTTGTCTTGCTTTTATCCTCAGGTGCGATTTTGATCTGATGGTACACGGAGAACCTTTCAGTAAAAGAGTATGCTTCTTGGCCACCTGCATTATCCAGGACCTCGTCAATGAATGGGGTCAGGAAGGGATCATGCACGCAAGCATCATTCAGCTTTTGGAGATCCATGCATATCCTTATTTCTTCCTTCTGTTTCTTTTCCTGAACCACTATCAAGCTTGCCCAATCAGATTATTCCACTGGTTCAATAATTCTTGCCACGATCATCTTATCTAACTCAGTGCGAATGCTTTTCTTATACTTAGGATTAGGGTGGTAAGGTCTTTGTTTTATGGGTTTTGTGTCTGGTTTCAGGGTGATATTCATGACACCCAAGTCTCTCATTATCCCTTTTAAATCAGAAAACTTCATGGGGAACAAATCCTGATATTCGCGAAGGAGCTCATTGACCTTGTCTACTGTCGCATCATCCTAATAGTCCCCAATATTTTCAAATTTCAGTTTTGCTTCTGTGCCAATGTTGACCTGCCTAGTTTTCAACGGTGTGATTATGTCTAGATCCTCTATCTGCAAACCTTCAACCTCATGGTGACCTTCATTTTTTGGAATATTGATCTTTCTGGGATCCTCATCTTCCTCTTTAGTGGTCACGTTATAGCATTCTAGTGCATGACTCAGCTAGGTAGTCCAATCAGGTTGGACTAGGTCCAACTGATCTTGTGGTATCCTAAATATTGTTGCTTTAATGTCCTGTAGCACCACATCAATACAGTCAAACCCATCCTCAAAGTTGAATGTCATTATAAATCCCTGGTGTAGGATGCCCCATTCCTCAGTGCCATGGTGGAGCTCTGTTTCTAAGTACCAATTTATTGGTATGACGTCCAGGATATGACAAGGCAGATGCACTCATTTAGATTGGGGATCCACTCCATAAGACTTAGTCCATTTGGCTAGGTGATCAAGTGGATCATCCCTTCCATCATACTTATCTGTCATCTGCACTTTTGGCTCCTAAAACATATTCTCATCATCCTCCTATAGTCACGCCAATCACCAAAATTTTCCTTGTGCGTACCACACCATCTTGCGAGTGTAGTGCACAATACCCAGTCCAAGTCCTGGAAGTGATGTTTCTCTAGTACTTCTCTTTCAAATGCATCAAAAAGGAAGTCAACATCAGTTAGCCCATCATAATGAGGTAGATCCCTGACTTCGAAGGACACACAGCACAATGACTTGGTCATTATATTACAACACAACATAGATACTTCATGCAACCAGTTCTGCTAGTGCTCTAATTCTTCATCTGAATTTGACGTGAAAGATCTTTTGGACTCCCATGCAATACGTCTGTCCACTGTCAGATTTACCCAATCCCACTCTCTAACATTATCTTGTAAATCTAGTCTAGATTGTCATCACTTTCATAATATTGAATGGGTTCTGTATAGTGCAGTCCTTCCGCAAGATCAAACAGCACAACCACACTGAGCGAATTCTTTTCAAATATCGTATTTCGCTTCTTCAGGTTGATTACACCACTCATGTCAGTGGCCTAATTTATTCTATGGAGTTCAGGGTAGAGATTGCTATAATCCACAATCTCTATTACTTCAAAATCCACCAGTGCATTCGTGCCCTTGATGTCAATGTTACCCCTTGCAGCCTCCCCATTGGGATAATTTTATGTTTATTTTCTATTCTTAACTAGATCGAAGACCACTGGAGCACAAGTCTCCCCATTCTTTCCCAGGTTTGTTTCGGCAAAACATTCACATCGAACCACAGATCAAGGATAACTTGGTCCATTTCATTTTCCCTTGTCTGCGTGGTGAGTCTCATTTCATGCTTCGTTCTTACCTTGTGCTTGCCAATCTTCCTAACCACGCGTGGTTCATTAGTAGTGCCATCCTTACCAATGCACCGATTGATTAGTTCCTGTAGGCCCTTCACAGCCTTACTGTCACAGAGCAGTTTCATGCAAGTCTCCAAGAATGTGGTAATAATGGATGGGTTCATTTCTTCAGCTGATTTCTCTTGACTTCCTAAGGTACAGGCCTCAACGAAGCTTTTCTTTGCTTCCATAAATGTTTCTTTTATGTGCCTCAGATCAAACCTAGTATCTTCTTCTAGTGCTTTCCAGACCCATTTGCCTTTTGCAGGACGCTTGCCTTTATCCTCCCCTGTCGTAGTTCGACTTCATAGCATAATTTTTACCTTAGCTTCTTCCTCATGGGGCTCGGCCCTCAACATCTAGAGGTTCTATGTTGGTTGTGGAGGCTGCACCCCCTTCTCATGAATCTTATCCAATAATATTAGGCAATCCACAGTCGCATGGTCAAACTAAGTACAATAGCAGCATGACAATCACATTGGATTCAGACAATCCCTCGCGTAGTGTCCTGATCCTGCATAATTGTAACAAATTAACTGTCCTTGGCCTCTACCAGGCCCTCCTCCACCACAACCTCGATCATGCCTCTGATACTCACCTCGCATTCCCCCATCGCCTTCGTCTGGAGGTCGTGTTTCTACTACACCCTGTATGCAGGTGTCCTGTCCATCATCAATTCGTAACTTCAACAATTGCACTTGTCATGACCTATTGATTGATATAAATTGTAAAAGAGCTGATGTGGTGTTTGCACGAATTTCTGCAACAAATGGCAATTGTCGGTAGCATGTTTCCCAGCCACCTGGCATATAGTGCACTATAGCATAGACCCTACACTTGGCCCTGTTGTAGCCTCCGGTCATAGAGGCATTGGTCCCCCTGCTACAACATAGTTCGCGAATATCGGGCACTAATCCTTGTCATGCCCCTAACCCTTGCATATTAGGCACCAAACTTCTTTGTGCGCCTCTGGATGAGTTGTTATGTCCTACTTCAGACTTTGCATTTCGAGACAAAGGTTTTCAACGGTGGATGAATCTTCTGAACCCCCAGATTAACATCCTGCATTGGTGTCTCATGCAGCCTCATCATGATTTCTATAGCTTTTTCCTAGATTCCAATCTTCTATTGTGATAGTGCAACCCTTAGGTGGGGTAGGAGCAAGGCCACAAACCATTCACATTGTTGCCCATCAGTTAGGTTCATGTTGGATTCATGGATCATACACTTCAGTCTTTGATCCAAATCCCAAGGCGTCTCCCCCGAATTCATCATGATCTCCTTGAATCCCACAATCGACTACCCTTGAGACTTTGGTCTAGTGAATTATATATTCATCGTGGTCTAGATATCTGCCAACACGGACATTTGGTTATCAGTATTGTACTTAATGTACCATGTTAGTGCATAGTCCTGCAAGGCACTAACCAACGTTGCTTTCTTCATATGGTCATATGTGATACCCTGGGCTTCGCATACAGTGTTCCCAATGAACCAAAACTGGTCTGGATCTTCATTCCCTACACCCTTGAATACAGGTAGTTTTACGGAGTTTTCCATATTGAACAATGGTGGAGGTGGGGGTGGTGTGGGCGATGAGGTGAGAGGTGGAGGTGAGGATGGAGGCAATATGGATGGATGGGATGAGGATGGAGGTGGTGTAGGTATTCGTGGGAACCCTTGTCTTATCAACTTCACATTGCTCAGTGGGGAAGACTCTGTTGCTCCTTCATCATCACTAAGGAGAGGCCTGATCAGTGGGATATACTCAAGGCCTTTTCTTCCTTCATCCTTGAAAGACTTTCCACTTCGCTTAGCTCCAAACATCAAGGTAACTGCATAACCCGTTGTTCACACAAGAGCATCTTAATCCAAGTATTTAGTCACTTTAAATACTTACCTCATGGTCCTTGAAAGAAGATGCACTCTACTTCATTGTAACTAACAAAGGTATCGACTGCAAAATCTGTCACAAATCCTCTCATGATGCGATCGAGCCAATGATCAACAACGCACATGATCTTATCTTCAAAATCTTCCAATATTCTTACTAACTCCAGTCTCCAAACAATCGGATTGTCAAGCCTCCACCTTCCTTAGCCATCTGCCAACTTCGCAATCCACTCATATAACTCAACCAAGAAGGAATAAAAGAAGATTTTGTGTATTTATGTGTACAGGCATCTGTCCAACCACAGTTCTTTCGTCAATAACAAGTTCTTGTTTTCTTGTGCCACAAATTCATGGATCTTTCTATCCAACCAGTTTTCAATCTCTTTCTTAGCTGGATTCTAATGATACAACATCACACATCTTGTTATGTAGATCCTGATCCCGGTAACAAAACCATTTGTTGGCTTGATGGGCCCTGACTCAGGTTCAACGTTAGGAAACATAGCAAATCCCTACACTATTGGCCCTTATGGCATCAGTCCGCAAAGCGCAGACCAAAGTATCACTCAAAGCAGTATGGGGGGATGTAAGAACCAAGTTTCCACACCTTGAGAAGGTTATCATGTCGGTCTTCTACCGTAATCCCTGCCTTTGCGTAGATCGATAAGCCTTTAGGGCTTATTGATATATTTCCTCTTCCATCTTTCGGAACCTTCACGAAGGTATCCGACTATCCTTCACATAATCATAAACAATGATTTAGGCACTTACGTGCCTCTGTAACTATGCTACTATCTCATTTCCCTAATAATTATAGTGGTTAGCCAACTTTATCATGTAATTAATATTATCCTCGCGTAAACATACATTATTACTTGTGTTCAAATAACAGATAGAAATAGATACATTTGCGCATCAATTTAACATTATAATGTAAACCCAGAGCTTAACATATCATAATCAGATGCAATAATCAGTGACAGAAAACATAGTAATTCCATAATACTTCTCTTTATTTATAATTCAAGTTCCCAATACAGACTCTATCTGCCTTGCGCACATAGCTGCAGGGGTCTGCACTTAGCTACGAACTTCCACCCTAGGCCTTTGCGCAGTCAACTGCAAAGCCTCTTCCTAAGCTAAGACTCTCCCTCTTAGCTCACCCAAGCTTACCAATGACTCATGACTTCTAACTTACTTACTGTTCTTGTCTACCTAGATCTTCTAAGACTTCCTTTTTTTATACAATCCCATGATCCATGGACCAAGGGTAGGTCTAAAAAACCGACAAAACTTATCTAGATAAAGGGTGGAAAACCCTTTTAACTTTAGACATCTTCAAACTCCATTACCACAAAATGCAGAGACTTTACATTTCTTTACACAAAATTTAGGCATTCTACCCCAAAAATTTGGTGTTTAACCCCAAAATTGACCCCTGGGGGACTTGTTATGTGCTAAGGAGTCTATCAAAAACTGACAAAACTTATCTAGATCAAGGGTGGAAAACCCTTTTAAATTTAGACATATTCATGCTCCATTACCACAAAATGTGGAGACTTTAAATTTCTTTACCCAAAATTCGGGCATTCTGCCCCAAAACTTGGGTGTTTAGCCCCAAAATTGACCCCCAGGAGACTCGTTATGTGCTAAGGAGTCTATCTCTTCTTTCATGGCTTGCTCCCACTTCTTCCTAGTTTCTACTTGTGTTGCTTCTTCATAACATTCTAACACTAGAATCAGTCAACAATACAATATAATGAAGGAGAGTATCATTCAGGGGATCTACTTATCTGGATAGATATTTTAACAACACTTTCAGGTGTTTGATGTGCTTGTTGTTGGTGGTGTTGTTGTTGTTGTTCTGGTTGTTGATCATTATGATTTTCAGGCACCATCACTTTTTCCTTGATCTCATCAAGCACGGTGTATTCTCTGTTTTCTTTTCTTGTTTCTTTTCCTGCAGCTGATCCTTGTACAAAACCTTTTCATTGAATATGACATCTCTACTCCTAATGATTTTGTGTTTTTCATAATCATAAAAGAAATAACCAAAATCATTAACACCATATCCAATGAAGGTACATTTCTTTGATTTTTCCTCAAGCTTTGTTCTATTTTATTTATTAATGTGGACAAAGGTTTCACAACCAAAAGTCTTTAAAAATGAGTAGTTTACATTTTTACATGTCCATGCCTCCTCTGGAATACCACCATCCAAGGAACTTGAAGGCCTTCTGTTTATTAGATAAATAGCAGTATCTACAACATCTGCCCAAAATTGTAAAGGAAATCCTGCATGCAATCTCATGCACCTTGCACACTCCATGATTGTCCTGTTCATCCTTTCTAACACACCATTTTCTTGTGGTGTTCCTCGAATTGTCTTATCTCACGCATTCCATCCTTTGAATAGTACCTATCAAACTCTTTACTGCAATATTCACCTCCATTGTCTGATCTGAGACACTTCAACCTTTTTCCTGTCTCATTTTCAACCAAAGATTTCCATTTCTTGAGAGTATCAAATACATCAGATTTATTTTGAATGCAATAAATCCAAGTCTTTCTGGTTGCATCAACAGTAAAAATAACATAATAATGAGATCCACCATGAGATGATACCTACGCAGTTCCCCATACATCTGTATGCACAAGCTCTAATTTTTCGCTCTTCTTTTCTTTCCCAACTCTGAGGAATTTGACTCTCTTTTGTTTTCCATAAATAGAATTCTGATAGAATTTTAAATCAACATGCTTCAAACTTGACAAAAAATTTCTTGAGTGACTGCATCCCCTCCTCACTCATGTGTCGAAGCCTATGATGCCAAAATGTTGTATCTTCTCTTATATAGGTTAAAGCAATAACAGAATTAGAAATACTATTGCATAAATACAATGTACCAACTTTTTCTCCTTTTGTTATTACCGTTGATCCTTTAGTCACCTTCCAGGTTTTATTTGTAAAAGTAGTCACACAGCCTTCACCTTCCAATTTCCCTAATCATATTTTTCTTTAGATTTGGAACATGCCTTACCTCCTTCAACAACCATTGATTTCCATTTTTCTGTTTTATGAAAATTGTACCCATTCCAATGATTTTATAGTGTTTATCATCACCCAATCGAACCTGTCCAAAATCGCCTTGAACATAATCATGAAAATGTTTCCTATAAGGTGTCGCCTGGAATGAGACCCTTGAATCTACCACATAGGCATCGACAATATTTTCTAATGAAAGAATCAAATCATCTTGTAACGCATCACCTGTGACATTTGCTTTATGATTGTTTTCTTGTTGTGTGTCTCCTTATTTTCCCTTCTGAAACTTGTAGTCTTTCTTCAGGTGTCCTTTCTTCCCGCATTTCTAGCACACTACCCTTAACTTGGACTTGGATCTTCCTTTCCTTGACTTACTATGATATCCTAGCCTCTTTCCTCCTTCTATTTTTCTTCTCCTAGTCTATGCAATCAAAGCATTACCTAATGTCTCACTGGAGCTTTTGTGACGCATTTCCTCGCCAAGGATTGCACCGACAACAACATCAAAATTTAAAGACAAAGTTACTAATGGCCATAACTAAACCATTCCAACTTTCTGGAAATGAGCACAAAAATAACAGATACCTAACTTCATCATCAAAAGTTACCCCTACAGAACTTAACTGACTGGTAATTGTATTAAACTCATTTAAATGATTAGCAATAGATTCACCTTCTGACATCTTCATATTAAATAAATGCTTCATAAGAAATACCTTATTTGAGGCCAATGGTTTTTCATATAGTTTGGCCAATGCTGACATTAAACCCTCTATTGTCATTTCCTTTGAAATATTAAAGGCTACCGACACTGCTAGGCACAACTATATTGTTCCAAGTGCCTTTATGTCAAGAATATCCCATTCTATGTTTGTCATACTCATCGGATTCTATGTCTTTCTGCTCAATGGTTGGTACAAATATTTTTGGTAAAAATAATCTTCCATCTACATCTTCCATAGCTGGCAGGTTTGGCCATTAAATTTTTCGACCTAAACCTACCATATTCTGCCATTTCTCCCACTCGAACCAAGAACCCTTCCCTCCTACGAGGTTATCAGCCAAATATACCTTCGGCTCTTATACCAATTATTAGAAAATTATGTATTACATAGCAATGGAATGCATAAAATATATTGTAGAAATATAAACGCAAAAAACACATAAAACAAGAGAGAGACAAAGATATATGTGGTTCACCCAATTTGGGCTACGTCCACAGAGAAACAACCAATCCTTCCTTTTATATTATTTAGCAATCTAAAGAGATACGACCTACTGAAGATCTGCTATAATTCCCTCTTCACTCTCACACAATCTCCTTTCTCTCTCTCGCTCAAACTACGGATCTACATAGACACAATAAAATTCCCTCATATATAGCGAGGGGTTTCCTTCTAGGGAAGAAAACCCTAAATTAAACATAACTTCTACCGTCAAATCTCTGCCTAATGAATAGCCTATATTCACTTTGAAATTACAACATTTTACATGGTAATTTTACACCTATTTTAGCTTCGGGGGTGTTGCCCCGATCCCCCACTGGGGGGTGGGGAGGGGGGCTTCCTAAAGATCATTACCGCCCCCCTGGACCCCCCTTGTAGCGCAAATATTATGGGCAGCATTGCCACCACATTACGAACTGGGGTCTAATGCGATGATACCTCTGAATAAAGAATATAATTAGGCTCCACACCCAACACTAGGAAACCTTGTCTATCTCTAAATGAGGAAAAGTATGTCCTAGGGAACGAGTAAAAGTACATTACAAGGAAGGGACGAGGATGTGTTGATTAACATGGAATAGTTGCCAATCAACCATAAACTCTATAATGTTAAATAATTTAATTACATGATGGTTTGGGATGTCATTGGAACCCTCGACTAGGGTGAGGTGGTATAAGGCACGTAGGATGGTTGATTCTATGTGGAAGCTATGTAGGATTTTGGATGACATGGGAACATGATGATGTGAAACTTTTGATGTGGCACTATAATGGTGTGACACGTGGCAGGAAATAATGACCTTTCTGGAAGGCCAAGTAGTTGGTTTATGGGTGACATACGACATCATGAGTGGATGCCACATGGAAAGGTTACATAACCTTGAAGTTAGTATGACATCAGTAAATTCCAATTGGGAACACATGATGGGGAAGCCTATGTTGACGTGGCACCTAAGAGAAATGTGGCAGTGGTTTCTGGAGCCACTTGGTGTGACATGCTACTTGGGTTTGATGAGAAGTTGAAGTGGCATGGATCCACTCCATCGCAGACCTCTTATCCCTAGAGATATTTTACAATGCATTTCATAGGTTGGGCATAGTTGATGGATGTTATGGAGAAGACAAAAGTTGTGGGATAAATAATTGTCCCTATTATTTAACATAAGGTTGTATGTCACATCATGGGTTTTTAGGAGCGAAACCCTCTTAGAGGTTGGAGTAGTAGCACAATTTCATAAGTGTTGTAGCATTATGACATGGTGGGCACCAAAATGGGCCTCGTGTGAGGTGGAAGTTCCACGTGGGTACCATGTGGTAAGTGAATTGCTGATGTGGAAAAGAGTTTAAGAGGGTCGACTTCAAATGACAACAAATTTTTATCCAATATTCAGATTGAGATAAAATTTATATCACTGGAAATCTCATGACGAGCTAGATGTGATGGTGTCATCCAAATTTGATTTTGCTAATTTTGTGAAGATAGGAAATTTTTGTAACACCATTTTCATGATGAAACTATGGAGTATGGGTTAGTTGGAAGTAACACCTCCTACTAGGCTTGGGAAGTGCAAGGGGGTGGGAAGGAGAATTTCATCCCACCCATATCATGAGTGTAAGAGGGTTACATAGCTACAACAACTAGAATATATGTAGATATGGTGGATAAAGGAGGGAAGACTCCCCCACCACCAATAACAGATGAGGGGGTTTGGAGACCCATAATTCCAATAGTAACATTAGTGCTACTTAATTTGGACATAATGAAAGAAGGAGCAAACAAAGGGGAATATTGAACATAAGTCCTAAGAAAGGATACCACACACATATGGTCTCCATATAAGGGATTAATTTTGAGATATCCAAACACTAGGCTAAGATATCATGTGAAACTGATGAAAACAAAGTTTGGATAGGAATACAATTATTAAGATAACAAAGAAACACCTGAGCTTCAAGTTCCTCCTTAGATTGTGATCCCTCAAAGAGGGGATTCAATTATTATTTATCGATTTTAATTAGTTCTAATGAAATATTATCACCTAACCTATGCCTCTCAGGTAAGGGCTCACACACTCAACATAAAGTCTATGAAACCTTCTTGATTAGTGATTCAATCCCTCAACTACCTTGGAAATATAAAATGAAAAAGGACTAAAAAAACCTAAGGAAATTTAGGAACACAAAGAAATCAATTACAAAATCCCTAAAGCAAAATCCAAGCACACAGCTCTTCAATACTTATGTTTTAGGTAATTAAGACCATACACCAAAATATAAAAGGGTGGGTATAGGGTCATTTAGAGGAAATATTGGGATGATGATGGCCTAATTCCTACTAGCGTATATATGAGAAAAAATTACCTCACCTTCTTGATATATCCTTTATGGTGTAAGTACCCTTGCTTCGAGGTCACTCTCCAAGAGCAATATATCAATGGTACATCTACCTTAGGTACTGTAGTTATTCCTCCCTACAATCGCCTAGGTGGAACCTAGGAATTGTAACTAAGTTTCTGTTGGGTCCCTATAATACTAGTGATTACCCCATTACTATTGTAGTTATACCCCTTATTAATTTTTTTGTGCGCTTATTACCCCCATATTGTTATTACTGTGCCCCATAGAATCCCTCTATTGTTATTTTTGTGGCTTTATATTATTATTGTTAGGTCGGCTATATTATATTGTGACTCCTTAGACTCGTATATATAGAAAGGGGGTTTTGTAATTTGAATCATCCAAGAATTGTTCATTTATGTAATGTAAAGGAGGTTGCCCCCTCGAAGAGGCTGAATTCTAAGGCGTTG